>JANHAO010019825.1:0-13072 GCA_026873985.1 Saraca asoca
GCATTTGTTTGCTGCCAACAAGTAGTTTGATTGCTGCCAATAGGAATTTCATTCTTGTTTATTTTTTTCTTTTCAGGATGGGGCTAATGCTAATTTTTCATATCAGTTTTCACCTGCACATGGAAGGAGATCTTCTGGCGGTAGCAATCAAGAGAGAAATGTCACCGATCCTACCAGTCTCCTTAAATCTTGTTGTATTTTTTTGTTTTAAATAATTTTTGACTACTTTGCGATGCAAAGACTATGTGGATATTATATTTAATTCAAATGAATCTAAATGAATATTATTGTTCTTATACTATGAATATGTTTTTATATTTTACAGGGACAATTAATATCATTAACTTATAAAAATAAATAAGATAGGGTGGTAAAAAATTTTTTTAAAAAAAAATATAAAAAATTTTAGCGGCGGTTTGGTAAACCGCCGCTATATTAATTCAAAAGTTTCCATCCAACAATAGCGGCAGTTAATGGAGCGCCGCTAAATTAAATCAGTTAAAAAATAGCGGCGGTTCCTAATCCCAATTGCCGCTATATTAATTCGAAAATTACGGTTTCTGCTCAATAATTGTGACGGTTATTGAACTGTCGCTAAAATGCAAATGAAAATATTGTGGCTGTTAAGATCAACCGTCACTATATTAATGCCAAAATTTAAGGTTTCTAGCGGTTTTCGATAACCGCCGCTAAATGCATTCTGGTGGTGCATTTAGTGGCGATTACATTAACCATCACTAATTTACTCAGCGACGGCCCTAACCATCGCTATTTGCACAGTTTAACCGTCGTTGATATACCCATTTTTTTGTAGTGTATCACAAACCATATTTTTATATACATATTCTTTTCCAAAATATTAAAAGTATTCACTTAACTTGTGTCAGCCTATTACTTGGGTAGATAAGTAAGTAGAATGCATCCAAAAGAAGACAAGTACAATAAATTCTCTCTCTCTATATATATATATATTAATACTCGATTAATTAATAATCTTTATTAAATGATAATTTTTTTATCTCGACTTAAGCTAATGAGCTAAATTAATAATTTTGATAAAATAATACGATAATTTTTTTTAAAAATCTTATATAATACCTTGATTCTGTTTATATCATAAATTAATAATTTACTAAAACTACATATCATATTTTTCTAAAATATGAGTATATTGTTATTTTTTATTAAAATTTAAATTCAATTGAATTTCATCCCTAATTTTTCTTATTACATATAAAAGATATGGAGTTGAATTCTCATATTACAATAAGAAATTATAAAGAGTTAATGATGCTTTGAGTGCTTCCTTTTGCGTAACAGGCTTCAAAATTATGTCATCCTTAGCTTCATCGTTAGTAGGATTTTCAGTGATGCTAGCAACAATTTCTTCTAAACTTAAGATCTCTGAATTTATATCATTTTTATCAGGATAATCCAATAAGCAATTTACATCCATTTTATTATGGTAGTCCAAATCATTGATTATCGTCTTAAGTTTATCAATATCTTTTTCATCTAAAGAATCACTTAAGTTTTCTAGGGTCATTTCTTTCATAAAATAAATTTTATAATGTCGAAAACAATTCACTATTGCCTTTGCATGAACATTTGTTATCTAAGCTAAAACTACAAGATTGAGTGCATCCAAAACATTTATCTTTTCTAGATGCTTTGCCCCAATTCAAAACCTTCTAAAAATTTATGATAAAATCTTCTATGATAAAGCATCTTAAAATTTCTTATTATCAGGCATTATATGATTGGATTTTTGATGTCATATTGGGTGGCAAAAAGAATAGCTCAACATTTTGTAATCCTTTTGTTGACAGTGGATTTCGATTCGGTCTAAATCCAGCCAACCCGAAGAGTTCTTTGGAACTCAAGCTGCAATCTGATTGAATAAGAAGAAATGGAGAGGAAGAACAACAAGAAGGCAAAAGGATTTTTAATGTGATTTGGCTAAAATCAAATAGCACTGATCCCTACGTCTACGGTATTATTTTATTGCTCTAGTGAAATTTTTACAAAGTTTTGATACATCAACCCAGACTACTTTATAATGATCTCCCCCCTCTTATTTATAGAGGCTGGAAGGTTACAAATGTAAATTTACAAGTTACATTTTTGTTATATTAGATAATAAATGTACAAGATAGCCTAGACTACTACAAAATGGCTTTTGCAGGTTGTTGGTTGACTTCTGTTGATTACTTTCTGTGGATAGGCATGTGTCTGCTAGGTTTGTGAGTTGACATGTGCTCATTCTGTGCTCAATCTCAGTGAGCTTATAGCTAAGCGATGAGCTTCATCTCGTGTACCAGAGCTCCTGGCCCGGGGTTGCTACTGACCTTCGATCAACAAGATCAAACTCATAAGCTCGTAGTAGATGATGCGAGCTCACGCAATGTGGATTGTTAGCTATGTGAGCCGGGGCTTGTTCCTTAGCAAGCTAGGGCTTATGCCTTGTTTTGTGTTCTTGTAGCTAGCGATCTATTGATCTTAGCTCTGTTCTTATTTTGGACTTATCTTCTGTTGGGCCTTTGCCAGTCTATTTTATGTAGTACTAGAAAATACCTACAACATTAGCCCCCAACTCTCAACTCGCTTCACGGGCTGGGAGTTGTAATTTGCTGGTAAAGGCTTCTTTTGTGGATTACCATGCAGTCAAAGTCTTTGCAATTAGCCTGTCATTTTATCTACTCCAAGCCATACTTTCTACTACACGTGCTTTATAGCCATTGGTGTGTCAGCCTCGTTCTTTTCCAAGGCATTTAGTGATAGAGAGCGGTTAGATTTCTTTCAGATTCTTCAGTGAGACCAAGCTGGTCTATTTAAGATATAGGAAGTTCTTCCTTCCTTCTTCACTGAGTGATCTAATGGATGCCCTAGATAATCTCCCCATAATTCTAATGGTGTGCCTTTCTAGCGAGGCGTGTATGGTCTACCACATAGGAAGCCTATATGAGCAATTCTTTTTTGAGGATTTTGAAAGATCTTGCATAGATCTTGGATTATTTCCTCATGGTTATGCCGCAGGTTCAGCCTTCCCAGTCATGTTCCCCTGCTTCTCAGTTCTGGAGGGATAGGTGAGCTAGAAAAGAGCCTTTAGTATAGGAGGACAACAAGAAAAAAATTAAGAAGCAAGCATGTCCGCCGGTCCTCTTGTCGGTTGGAGTTCATCTCCTAGGAACTAGTCTTCTTTTTGATACTTAGTACCTATAGGCCTCTTCTAATTTGTATTTTGAATATTCTAATGTAAACTTACCTCGTTGAGTGAGGCTTTTTAATGAATGAATTTTTCTTCATGTTCCTTACATGTTGTGTTGAATTTTTTGCATATTACACATGATGATATAAATTCCTGCAAATCACAGTAGAATGAAAAGTTTAAGTAACCAATCAGTCATGCTTCTTGGTGAGCAATGAGTCTGGGCATTAGAATGTTTTAGTGATGAGTAATGCATAGGTAGGTTGCATGAGAGCCATGCCTAGTGTGAGGTTGCATGCGAGCTGCGAATAGGAGGTAGCACGAGAGCTACGAACAATAGGTCACATGAGAGCTACGAACAATAGGTCACATGAGAGCTACAAACAATAGGCCTCATGTATGATGAGATTAATTACGTGTATATGGTGCCCAAGAAAGTTAATCGTATGCATGAGTTAGGGGCTGCATGCATTCAGTGCTTAAGAAAGTTAGTCATATGCACGAGTTGGAGGCCACATGCATACAGTACCTAAGAAAGTTGGTCATATGCATGACTTAATAGGAGGTCGCATGCACATGGTGCCTGAGAAAGTTGGTCATATGCACGAGTTGGAAGCTGCATGCATATAGTGCCTAAGAAAGTTAGTTGTATGCATGACTTAATAAGAGGTTGCATGCACATGGTGCCTGAGAAAGTTAGTCATGTGCATAATGAGGTTGCGTGCATATGGTGCTTGAGAAAGTTAGTCATATGCATGAGTTAGAGACTGCATGCATACGGTGCCTAAGAAAGTTAGTCATGTGCATGACTTAATAGGAGGTTGCATGCACATTGTGCCTAAGAAAGTTGGTCATGTGCATGACAAGGTTGCATGCATATGGTGCCTGAGAAAGTTAGTCATATGCACGAGTTGGAGGCCGCATGCATATGGTGCCTAAGAAAATTGGTCGTATGCATGACTTAATAGGAGGTCGCATGCACATGGTGCCTGAGAAAGTTAGTCATGTACATGACAAGGTTGCATGCACATGGTCCTTGACAAAGTTGGTCATATGCATGAGTTAGAGGCCGCATGCATATGGTGCCTAAGAAAGTTCGTCGTATGCATGACTAGATCGTATTAGGACGATGCCGAGAAGTAGGTCATTCTAATGCGATAACGTTAAGTTAGTCGTACTAATGTGGTGCTGAAGAGTAGGTCGCATTAGCATGATACCAATTTAACCTAAAACTTAAAGGATATAGTCACAAGCTGGGATAGGGGAGCTCGCTTCTTCGGGAGCATAACTCTGAATTTTCATTTCACTGAAAATCTGCTCAGAGACTATTATACATAAAAATTGGGCTGCTTTTACATGAATCATTACAGGATCAAAATATGGTCCTCATTATAGTCATTTGCCCTTGCTCGGGATTTTGTTAAGGTTGAGAAGGCTACTGTTCTATAGGTCAAACCACGTAATCCTTTAAACGACCCTTCTAGATCAAATCTTCAATCGCATCTTTAAGGGCTCGATAATCTAAAGTGTTATGCCCAACTTCATTGTGGTAGGCGCAAAATTTGTTCGTGTTTCTATTCGCACAAGGAGTCCTTAAGGGATTGGGAGTCCTGAAGTCTTCTTTACCCTTTTCTATTTTAAATATCCTATCCGGAGTGTCTGATAGGACGTTGTAGTGATCATGGTGACCTGGATGCTAAGGTCACTTAGCTCTTGCTTTCTTCGTGAGCTAGATACTGGGATTAGCCTTCTGACTTTGATTGCTCCACTTCTTGCTTTGAGTGGAGCTATTCACCTCATCCCCTGGTTTGGACTTTGTGCTAAAGGTTTCATCCCACCTAATCTGCTTGGCAACTTATTCATAAAATTTATCTAGATCTCTTACTGGGGACTCATACAGGCTTTTATACAGCTTTTTGTCTTTGCGGAGGACGCGTAAAGATTGTTGCCAAAATGGTTTCTTCTGAGGGATTTTCTACGGAATTGGCCTCAAGTCTAAATTTAGCAATGTAATCCTTTAGTGACTCGTGCTTACGCTAAAAGATTATTACAAGGTGACAGGGGGAACAAGTTGCCTCTTCAATGGTCAGTACTGACTGATGAACTTTTGTTGACATTCTTCCCAACTACATATTAAGTGAGCTGGAAGACTTCTGAACTATACCCAAGGTACACCCCTTAAAGTTGTTGGGAAGACCTGGCATTTAACCAGAGGACCAATAGTTTGCAAATCCATTTGAATATTGAATGCATCCAAATGGTCATAAGGATTGGTGTCCCCATTGTACAGTGGAATCGCGGGGACTTTGAGTTTGAGAGGGAGGGGCTGTGCTTCAATCTCTTTGGAGAATGGTGACCTCTCCTCATAGCGAGCTTGATCATTTGGAGCTCGAAGACATTCCTCCAATTAGTTCACTTTCTAAAACAACTCTTCCACCATTGGATCCTGTGCTTTAGATCGTTGGCTGGAGGATTGTTAGTTCCTTTAACTCTCTTAGTAGCAAGAATTGCGATGTGAAGTTTGTTTTTACAAGCAACAACCTGAGGAAACTTCTTGATTGGCTTTACTCAAAAACGTTTCTGGGTGCAATGACCTCGGCCTGCCTTTGCACACCCTGAGCCTGTACTTGTGCTAACACTGTGACTACTTTAGTCAATTCACCCATCATATTTTCCAGTCTCTCTTGGCATCGATGCTAGGTTTGTGCTCCATCGATGCCATTGACAATAGCAACAGGTTGATAGGAGCCAACTGGGGGCAAATTGACAACAACACCTACGATAGGAGCAGTGGAAGAGTCTGTTATAGATACGCGACCTTCTAGTCGATCAAGTAGAACATTTGAAGCTGTGGTGGCTCTTCCTTTCACCATTGAAAATACACAGAAAATTAACCAGAATATGGAAATCAACTAGAAAACAAATAAGTGCCCCACGGTGGGCTCCAAAATGTTAACGGTGGATTTCGATTTGGTCCAAATCCTGCCAACCCAAAGAGTTCTTTGGGACTCAAGCTGCAATCCGGCTAAAAAAGAAGAAATAGAGAGAAAGAATAGCAAGAAAGTAAAAGGATTTTTAACGTGGTTTGGCTAAAATCGAGCAGCGTTAGTCCTTATGTCCACGATATTATTTTATTACTTTGGTGAAATTTTTACAGGGTTTCAGTACATCAATCCAGGCTGCTTTACAGTGATCTCCCCCCTATAGAGGCTGGGAGGTTACAAATGTAAATTTATAAGTTGTATTTTTGTTACATCAGATAATAAATGTACAAGATAGCCTAGACTACTGTAAAATGACTTTTGCGGGCTGCTGGCCGACTTCTGTTGATTGCTTTTTATGAGTGGCCCCGTGTCTGCTGGGTCTATAAGTTAATGTGTGCTCATTCTATGCTCAATCTCAGTGAGTTTATAGCTAAGCGATGAGCTTTATCTCATGTACCAGAGCTCTTGGCCTAGGGCCACTGCTGACTTTCGGTCAGCGAGATCAAACTCGCGAGCTTGCAGTAGACAATACGAGCTTGCGCAACACAGATTGTTAGCTGTATAAGTCAAGGCTTGTTCCTTGGCGACTTGGGGCTTTTGCCTCGTTATGTGCTCTTGTAGCTAGCGATCTATTGATCTTAGCTCTGTTCTTATTTTGGACTTATTTGTTGTTAGGCCTTTGCCAGCCCATTTTACATAGTACTAGAAAATAACTACAACACCTTTAATATTCTTTGGATGGTCTAGACAATTATCTATCACCGAGAGAATTTTTCTCCCTTGCATTTTGTTGTCAAGCCATCGAACATATTCTTCAAAAAACATTGTAGTCATCCATGATCATTTGTTGGCACGATATTGATAGTTTAAAGAATTCATGTTTACATTCTTGAAGCAATATGGTCTTGCATACTTTCCAATGATCCATAGAGGAATTTCTTTTTAGCCATCTTCATTACAACAAATAACAATTGTAAGCCTTTCTTTGTCTTGTTTTTTTCTTTCAAGTTACTTTGTTGTAAGAAAGTGATCAGATTGCAATCTATAAAATAATCTTGTTTCATCCATGTTAAAAACATCTTTCATGGCAAATTGATCTATTTTTTCCTTTACAAACTCCAATTTCTTCTCCATGTCTTGTATATCAACTAACTCACTTTCCCCAACACATCGAAATAATTTAATTTTAAGTCTTAGCTTAAACTTCTCAAGCTAGCCTTGAGATAAGTTGAATTCAAAAGTCTCTTCAAGATTTAATATTTTCATAGTCTCTTTTGCCTTTTCCAAAATTAGCTTGCCTGTTATATCCACATGATCTTAGTATTAAAGAAGCCACTCATAAACAGCCTTCTTCATGTCTAGAAACTTTGATGGCTTGTGCTGCTTAAACTGACAACTTTTTTCTATATCAATTGAAAGATACTCTAATGATCATTTGAGTGTATTTGATATTGTACCTTGACTAATTGTCAAGTGAAAATTTTTAGAAACTAGTTGCTACAATTCTTTTTGAGTGCATGTGGGATGCTTTCTACTATATTCACATAATGCTTTATGCATTTGATTAGTCATGGTTGATTTATGAACACCTTTTAGATGGAAAGCCATATTTTAACAATGAGATATAAGAGGACTTTGTGTTTGTTTATTATATAAGAAGACTTCTTGGTTGTTTACATACATAATATTATTAGTCTGATTTATTATATGCATTTAATAAAATGGAAGTTGACATATATCATTTGGTATTCCATAGTCTTTTTGACCTCTTGATGATAGAAAAATGATATCAGTTACATTAAAGACATTAATACAATTAAATTATACTTACAAATCAAGTAGATATGGATTGGTTTATATCCCTTAGACTTTTAGCCTCCTTTTATCAATAGAATAATTTATATTTTTATAAAATAAAATAATTTTTTAATTGACAATGAGTGTTACTTTGAATCGTAAATATACTTGACAAGTAATTTATTAATTAATTAATACCTCTTTAAATTAATAGAATTTGTATGGTTTCAAAATTATTAATTTATAAAGGTTTTACTATCCTTTACTAAAAATGTTGTTTATGTGTGTCTAACGTCAAACATAACTATCATATGTGCTACTACAGGATCATTCCATCAAAACAACCAAAGTTAATCAAGTCGGGTCCTATTAAACGCTCCACCCTCACATCACAAACTACATGCACTTCACGCAAGTCTAGAAATAAAATGAACAGAAAGTGAACCCTGATCACTCTCATAGACTCGCTTACCATTGTGCGCCGTGAGTCCCCGTAAATTGGCATTTTCTAGAGGTAATGTTATACATTGAGTCTTATCTATAAAACAACAAGCAATTTTAAACATGGGTGAGTCAAAGACTCCGCGAGTGATCCAATAGAATCAAATTGTAATTTCAGATAATGTAAATTTAAAGCATATCAAATAAATTAGATAATAATTTATAATGATTCTCCTTATTACTTTAATCTAACCTTATCCATTCTTCCTTATCTCTATTTCTCTGATCACCTTATCCATTTCTCCTCAAATTTAAGAATTAATATTTCTCTTTTCCTCTTCTCCATCAAATTCATTTATTTATTTATTTATTTTTTCATACTAAGAAAGAAGCAGTCGAGAGTTCTTGTGTGTAATTTGGAATAACGCATAAGCACACACCTACCTTGCATGTGCCTGAATGATGTAAAATAAAGAAGATTCCTTTACAATCTATCTCAGATTTCTCAACACAACCCAGCTTGCACTATAACACATTCATAGCTCATTCACTTCCTTATCATGAATAAAAATTAGTTAATACAACATATAAGGTATTAAAGAACCTAAAACCCACTGCTAAAAATTAAAATAAGCAATAACGCCCCACAAGAAATAACACCATTAAACAATTCAAAATTATTTATACTACGCTACTTTTTTCTACAAACAATAATACAACAAAGATTCTTAGACTACTGGCAACATGCTCGAGGCAAGCAACAATACAACAGCAATTAAAATAATCCAATAATCCTGAAACTTAGCTATATGTTACATCATTACCTCTAGAAAATGCCACTTTATGAGGACTCATGGAGCATAATAGGACGTGGGCCCATGGGATGGTTAGGGTCCACCTCAGTTCATTTTATTTCTGGATCTGCTTGAGGAACGTATAGTTTATGATGTGGGGGTGAAGCTTTTAGCAGGACCCGACATATCACCCTTGATTAACTCGGTTATTTTGATGGAATGTTTCCGTTGTAGCACATATGATAGTTATGTTTGATGTTAGACACACGTGAGTAGCTTCTTTTTGGTACAGGGATCCAGTTACTTGGGGTATAATACTTTTAGATGTGTTTTACTTACTTATCTAACAGCGTGACAGCCTGAAGCAAATTATGTGAATATTTTTAGATATTTTGGAAAAGCATACGTAAATAAAAATATGGTTTGTGATAATTCTATATAAACATTATGGTTTGTGGAAATTATGAGCTTAGTTAATTACATTTTTAACTTAGAAAACAAAAAATTATATAAGGGAATACAAAAAATTACCAAGTTAACGGTATATATAAATACATCTAATAAAAATCAAATCAATAGTAGCATTGAAAAAAATGGTAGCAGCAATAAAATGAACTATTATACATTTTGCAAGTAGTTAAATTAGATTTGATAAAATTATTATCGTGCAAGTTCAAAAATCCATCCTTGTATGAATTGTGTAATTGAAATTGGAGTTGTGTAAATTAAATTTTCCAATAATATGATGTAAAATAGGCATTGCTCTTGACATGAACTTCTTAGTAACTTGTAAATAGACATCTACCACCACACTTGCCCGAAGGCATGTGAGTGTTTCATCGTTTATTACGTTTTGAATACTCCAATTAGATCTTTATTCCTTCTTGACTTTTGTCAATAATTTCTTTTATCACATAACTATTGTTTCAGATTGTTGTGCAAACTTTCTATTTTCTTTCCCTTGTTATTATTTATGATCTATTAGAAGAGGAAGTGTTATTCTTAAAACTAAAACTTATGTTTCTTTCTTTTTACATGCTACATTATTTCAATTGCGAAACTAATGCACATCATGATTCCACCATGAATTGATGTAAAATTTCAAAAGCAAAGTTGGGGCAAATTAATGATTTTTTGTTCATCAAGAAAGTAGATATGAGACACCAATATAATGTGATCTCCCTTAGAGATACCCATGGAACTATCTCCAATTCAACAATTTAGCACCCAAAATAAAAAAAAAAGAAGGATATTCATGCCACACTCTAAAAAAATAGAAGGAAAGTAATAAGTGATAAGGATTGATGCTGCAAAGAGGAAACTCTTTGATAAGTCTTCAAGTTCTAGTAAAAACCCTAAGAGAGCACTTTACTCAAAGAAGAACACTCTTCAATTCTTAATCATCAAATCTAAATTATTAAAGGAAACATGTTTCCTCTCATAGCAATTAGGCTCCAAAATGGATTGGGATCAAGTCCTAAATATGCCCAAATAAACACCCAAACAAATAACTAAGCAAACAAGCTAATTAAGTTTAAGACATGGATAATCAGGCAAAACAAGGCTGGCTGAAAACATGTGCTATTTCATAGCCCACACTCAACATAAACTCAAGTCTTAATTCATCAAAAAAATAAAGGAAATAATAGGGGAAAACAGCCCTAAAACAAACCTAAAAAGGTCTCAAAGGTGGCCCATAAAATAACACAAAATAATAGCCCAAACATTATGACAAGGTCAAATCTGGACAAAAACTCTGGGGTAAATTGACGGTCAATTTTGAGACTCCAAATGGTAGAACTGGCCTCTGGTCTCTACATAAAAGTTGTAGAGATTTCTCTTATCTTTCCAACTATTAAAAATTGACCTAATCTAACATTTGGAACTCAAGTTATAGCTCAAAAACTGAAATAGTGTCAAAACTCCAACATTAAGCAATTAATTCAATTAAGCTCCAAAATATGACCCAATCTCAATACAAGGCTATTTCACTAAAATAAATTCAATTAACATTCAAAAAAGTAGAATATGAAAGGAAATAAAAGTAGTAATATTTGTTGTTTATTAATACCCTGAATGGTCCATCGGTAGATGCAAACCCTCTTGATGAGTCTTACCTTGGTCTCTCATTTTCACATCACAATATGTGTTTGATAAACTAAAATTTTAAAATAAAACAAAATAAAAATTAGCATTTAGGTTAATAGGTGTTTAGTCTATTTGTTCTTCACTTATCTAAATACTATGTTTTCCATTTTAGATCATTAACAAGGCAAATAATCACAAACATTTTTTTCTTTGTCAATAATGATTTTAATTTTCTTTTTTTTTTATCTTTTTAAATAACCTTGAATGAGGCAATAATTTGGGTTAGTTGGACTCAGGGGGTTTTATTTCATTATCTTTGTTTTCAAAGAAAGCCATGCCAGCAATGATGGAGGATACAAATTTGAAGGTGTTATGATATTGTATTTGTCTATGTGCAGATGTGGTCTAGAACAATGTCAATGAATTCCTAAACCTACATTTTAACCTTGTATTGTTTCATCTGCAATGTGGTCAAGCTAGTGATGTAAGGTATAAATATAAGGATAAAAATAAAATATTTCTAGTTTTGGGTGTGTGCTTTATTGTAGAATAACATATTACACTTGTGTACCCAAATCGCTAAATAATGTTCCCAAATCATCTAAGGCCCTTTCGTAAGAGCAAAATTATGGTCCTTTACATTAAAAAACTCAACAATAAAATTATCGTTACCAATTTCATTAAGTTATAAACTCCTGTCTTTCTGGCATAACTTTTGGAATCTTGTTTTCAAAAGTTGTATTAAATACTCCTACTTATAGATCCCTTTGTGGTAACATTCTCAATGAAAGTCATCCCATACATATTGGCAGTAGCATTATTTACTTTCCTATGTCCTAGCACCACATTAGTTTGCACCCTTTCACTATAGTTCTAAATTATGGTTACACTATAATTAACAAAATTGAAGACATATATATGGAAAAATGCAATCATTATGAAGTAAAATTGCGATTGTGAAAGGAACAACTACAACAATATTGCAGTCATCATCTGCAATTAGAAACTATAGACCTCACCCTTGACAACTATATCACCTAAGACATTAACCATAGAGGCCTCAACCATATCAACCTTGATTTTTTCATTACTACTCAAAAGTTGATTAGCCTCTTCCATTGGTAAACAATGATTACCCTTTTCACCATGTTCACTAGACTCTACTATGGTATCACAAATCAAGACCTGTAACCAAATTTGATAGGCACATGTGCTCAGATTCATATGAAACTTGGCATAAAAATCAAGTATAAAGAGAAGATTATGTGGTGCGAATTTAAAAGAAAATGCACTTATAAATTTTTTTCTATTTTTCCCAGTTTTGAGGATGTTTATATAGTTTTAACCAAGGTAATTTATCCAATGTGAGTAAATAAGCACATGATTATGATTCTTGTATTTTTATCTTTGCGTTGATGTATTATGGTGCATTAGATCTTTTTTGAGCTAGGAGAAAATCCTTTATGTCAACTCAAAAAAAGTATGTCTACTGATGCTATTAGGGCTTTGGCTTACAATACTCTTTAGAAGAAAGTGTCTAATGACCCAAGGTGGGCACCAAGGCTCACGTCTAGGGATACGAGTATGTGGCTAGGTGCCTCCCCTACACACTTAGACTTATAATAAGGCTTTGTGTGAATGAAAGAAGTAGCTTCTCTTTAAATGAAATATTTGATGGAACCGGTCCGGCCAAAGAGGGGAAATTTTCGAAATTTTTTCAGCAGAGACCCACGGTTTGGCCGAACCCCTTCCCCGGATTT
>JANHAO010019826.1:0-13070 GCA_026873985.1 Saraca asoca
GAAACATACGCATTTCCAGTTGCCACCGACGAAGAATTTCCTGCCCATGGTTTTGTTTTACTTTCGATACTACCGAGACACTCTAGAACCAATGTTAAGTGAATGCTATCCCCGTCTGCACTGAGCTATTCACCCTTTATAATGCGTGATTGTGCCCCTGCGAATATGCTTTGGGCTTTTTGTTTTCCATTTTTTATTACGAATCTAGCTAATCAAGTAGTAATAAATTAATTGACCTAAAAAAATAAGTAATTAACTTATGCTTAATTTGTTAAAGCACTTGTGTCTCTATTTTTTTCAAGAAAAATTTAATTCACTCCTATTTTAAGAATATATTATAAACATTCCCTAATAGGATTCAAGAAACTGCGGACCATATAATTTGTGAAGGAGAGAGATGGTAGAATCACATATCTACGGATCCCATAGTTTTTTAAACAGAGCACTCTGAATTTGAAGTCTCTCCAAATAATATAGGTAACAGAATTGCATTTTTTACATTTTCACTGAGATTAAAAATCTAAATACTTTGCTTATCCAATTTATTATTTTTTGGTAATACATATTCCTCGAGAAAACTAAATTTAATCTCATCCCTTCATTTTTCTCCATTTCCATCAAAGTGCATCCTAGATGCACTAAATGTGTAATTTTTCATCTTACATATATGCAGTCAGTCAGTGGTCATAGTGTGCCAGTGAAAATGAAGGTTGTAGCTTACACGATCATAATGCCTAAATATAGCTGCATATAAATATTAGCGTCTTATTTTTTTTGTGTGTGATAATTTGCAATAAAATTCATTCAGCTTACAATATAGTTGAGATTTCCACACCGAGTTGAAAAGCTCTTTAAAATCATAATCTACATTATGCAGGAAGTGGGCATTGATTTCAACAATTTATTGACATATTTGCATTACTCGTTATACAACCTCTAGTGCTGATTTGGTTGGCTGGAAATATTTACTAGTGAAGATAACGAAAAAAGCAAACTAAGACTAAAAGGGGACAATTAAAGATGAATTTTATGCAACCCTAAGTTGACCAGCCGATCATTGATGTGCCAACAGAAGTGCATAGTTACTTCAGGTTGTACATTTGATAATTTCAAAAGCCTACAAATTAATAAATTGGATTTTTATTTTTTTTCTCCTCTGATTTTCTTTAGTTGTTTGGCGTGGGTTAACTCTTCGGGAAGGGTAATTGTTGGATATATTAATTTCCACAGGAAAAGTCATGGCTGTAATCAGTTGCGTTTCTGTGGTCCCTCTCTGTCACAGATAAGATCCGACAGCAATGGTTTTGTGGCTCTCAAACTTTCTATGCCTAAAGCAAGTTGATTCAAGTAAAATATTAATATATGCTTTCGACAGAACGTGTTGATCATCCAAATTCACAGATACTCACCTTTGATAATGATTTTGATCTATGGGCCCTTTCTTTCCACATATATGATCGTATATTCCTTCCCAGAACAAGTCAATCGGATATATCAGATTCGAAATTATCTGACTACGACCTTAATAAAACCCCCCGAGTTTGCCAATAGATTTGATGAGGCTCGAACAAGTAAGCTACTGAAATTTCTTATCCACATACCGAGAAAAAGGGATGAAGTGCACTCATAAGGCAATAACTGTGCCTCCCGAGCCAATAGAACATTGGTTATACTTAACCATAATGCTATGCATTTTCATGTCCAATCTACCTCTTCATCATAATCAACTACAAGTATCTGTAATATGGGTAACCGGTGTAACAAAAAGTGAATCATGCATGAAAATGACTTTAATACTAAAGGCATCTATAGAGGCTCGAGCATCACTCTTCTAAATAAGGGATGCTTGCCATCCTAGTTTTTTCTGCCTATGATGATGGTTGGCAAATATAGCACCTTATCATTATTGACATTATACAGTTGTGCATGAGAGCAAAACAAAACAATAAAAAAAAGTTCTCTATGAATACAACCACACAGATTAAAAAAAGAAGAAGAAAAGAATAGCACTTTCTCCTTCAATTGGATGAGTTATGACTAAAAGCCTAAAGCCATTTATGCATCTTGTTTCCCAGCACAAAATGGTTGCAAATTTTCAGATTTATTTATCAGGGATTCTTGCAAACACATAGCAACCATGGAAATCATTTCTCTGCAGTATCTCATCTTCAATAGGGAAAAACTATCATTAAAAGAGCAAAATTGCTAAACATCAAGTCAACATTTTTCATGGCAAGATATTTATAAATATCAATCTTGTGTTGCGGCTCCTTGGTTAAGCTCTGCAAACCTCATGCCAACACGCATAGAATGCTTCAGGAACTTTTCTGCGCATCTTCGAACACAACTTTCCTCTTGCTTTTGGAGGGACTTATGTTTAAAGGTGTCAACACAATCATTAAAGCATCTCTCCACCAGTGAATTATACATTCTTAGACTGCAATTAAATATTTATAATTAGGCTCCGAAGCAAAAGATCTACAACAAGAAGCAAATGACATATTGAAACAAGACCTCCTTAAAGGTAATTTAAAATGCTAATCTATCACCCTACAATGTCAAGACCTCAAATATACATGTACTAAAAGGAGTTTATGTGAAAACCAAACCATGGACCATAAATCAGAAGTGCATTTGAGTAAATAGAACTTTATTCCTAAAAGGAGTTTATGAGAAAATCAAACCATGGACCATAAATCAGAAGTGCATTGTCCAACGCAGGCAGCTTCTGTGCAATTAAGGCAGGTTATAAAGCACATTGGCCCAGCCTCCCAGGCATATTATTATGGACAAGAGTTAGAAAACCCTAGTCAATAGCAGCAATAACTAATTAAAGAAAAGAAAACCTCTTAACTAAATGTCGTTCCCAAAACGTCCAGCCACAACATGAATAAGCTGTACTGGTTTTAAAGGAGAACTTCACTCTGGCTTCACAGTTAGAATAGCACAGCAATTCAAACGTTTGTGTTACTCATAACTTACAAGGAACCATGAAGCCCTCGCAAATGAAAAGTCAGTCAACACGATAGGCTCAAACAACATCCAATCGTAAATCGTATGATAGTTTTACAACATTTTAAAAGACTTGAACTCTACAGCTTTACAGAGAACCAATAGACTAATATTTGTTCATCTTATAAATAAGACAAAAAGTACAAAAACAAATAACTAAATCGATTTCGCATAACTAAATTAGTAACAAAATGAAACTTCATGCAATATAGAAAGCAAAATAAACGAAATTGAAATGAGTAGGGGGGAAGAAAACATTTTGATGAGAAGTGAACCTGTCACGGATCTGGAGTTGGTCGATCATGGCAGACATTCTGACCTTATCTGCCTCTGGAAGAGAATCCAGATCTCCTAACATACTCTTATCCATACTCGATCCACGATCCACCAGGTAATAACGTTCGTAAGCGCTTTGTTATTCCTCTTTCCTCTCAGCTTGATTTGCAGCACAGGGGCATAGACTGTTGAGCCATCACTCACTCGGTTGCTTTATAGCAGACAAAACCCTAGTCTTAACGGACTCGTGGGTCTTCTTCAGAAGTTCAATACAACGGCGTCGTTTTCTATTTTCTATCTTTTCAATTAAACCAAATAATTATTTTTAAATGATTTTTCACCTATTTCTATCTTTTTAATCAAATCAATAATTATTTTTTAAATGATTTTCTAACTGTATAGCCTTTGAATAAATTATAACGTGTCTCCTAAAATTTTAATAAAAATTTCTGAAGAGAAATGATATTTTCCTTTAATTTAAATTTCAACATAACAAAAATTCTTCCTTACCTCTTCTCTAATTAAATAAGTATATTTATGTATTTAGTTAAATTAGAAATACTCACATAGCATGAATTTATATTATAATAAAATAAAATAAATATTAATTTTATATAAAAATATATTATTTTATATCTTTAAAATAATTTAATTTAAATAAACTATCATTATAAGAAGTGTTTAAAATTGTATGATTTACAATGGAAATTAAAAATCTCAAAGGAAGTTCATCTTCTTTAGGAGATGATAAGTAAGCAACTTACCACATTTTGTGAAAAGTTTTTTTTATTTTATCAATTAATGATCAACCAAATAAAATTATTACTTCCCAAAAAAATTTGTATTTTCTAAGTAACTTTCTATCAACCAAATAAACTCTAATCAAACCCAACAGGTTGCTGTGCAAAGAGCAATTTCCATAGTTTCTTCCCCGTCTATCTACGTGGTTTGGGAAACCTAAATATTGTAAAAGATGTGTTACATTAACCATCTAATGAAGCAAAATTTGATCTAAGCAGAGCCTGCATGACTTTTCACCATTGACAAGCTTCCTTAGGCCATCCTTAAGACCTGGAATCCCTTCCCCTAAAACAGCACACACGGGAAAGATGGGAACACCTTGCACCCTTCTCTTTAGCTCATTAAACACTTGGTCTGCACCTTCCTCGTCAATCTTATTTGCCACTATCAAGGATGGCCGATTAGATAAGCCTTCCTGATGGTACTCAAGCTCTAAAATCAAATCTTTTAGTTGTTCCCATGGTGGAATTCCCTTCTTTCCATCTAAAGCAGAAGCCAAATCTACCACATAAGCCAGGACCTTTGTGCGTTCTATGTGGCGTAGAAAAGCATGTCCAAGTCCACGATTTTGGTGTGCACCCTTTATAAGGCCTGGAATATCAGCCACTGTCATTGATAAGTCATCATAGTTCAGATTCCCCAGATTTGGCCTTAGAGTTGTGAAGGCATAATGACCAACGGTAGGCTTGGCCCTTGATATAGCCCCAAGCAGAGTGCTTTTACCCGCGTTAGGCATTCCGACAAAGCTCACATCAGCAATGCTCTTGAGTTCTAATATGATAACAGCCTCAGAACCAGACAAACCCATACGGAGGGAGCAGTGATCATCATCTGAGTCCTGAAAATTAGATCCAATGGCTTTACATGCCCCTGTCTTTCCAGTCATAGGCTTTCTTGAATCTTTAGATGCAAATACATTACCCAAACCACCCTCCCCTCCACAAGCAATAATAATTTGTTGACCTTCTTCTGTTAATTCAGCAACATTGTACGTTATCTCTTCTCTCTCTCCCACACCTTCTCCAATTTTAGTCATTCCATATGAAGTGGAATCCTGAGAAAATACTGGGGTTGATACAACTTGCCTTGTGCTTGCAGATTTCTCAACATTTCTTTCAGCAGCATGTGACGTGGAGTGGCCAATAGTATGTACTTCGTCATCTGTACTTGTAACTTTTGAGATAGAACCATCATAAGAGTTAGAAAGATCATCAACAAGTGCACCCGGAATCTCCCAAGGATCAAGATCAGTCGAAGATTGAATTTTGACCACAGAAGGAATATCACCCTCAACAAGATGCAGTACAGTACCAACTGGTACATGGACAACCTACCAAGTGATATAATTGCTGAATATCCTCACCCATTTGAATTGCATAGCTGACCAAAAAATTAAAAAAAAAATTGTAAAATTTGAGAAACAAAAAAAATAGGTAAATTACCTTATCAGCTCCCCTGGTTCCTATCTTATTCTTTGATTCTCCTTGTCCACCCCTTCCAGCTATCTGGGGTACACAATAACCATCATTAATCTTTAAGATGTGAAAAATTCTAAATTCACCATTTTTCAGAGGTGTGTTATATATACACACACATACTAGGTGATGCAGCAAACCACTGAAGTCCCAAACTGTTGGAGAACATTCCAGGATCACATCACCTCCTCTCCCACCATTTCCACCTACATTAAACACAGACATCTAAGTAGTAGTATGTGCGCAGCATTTCAGGAATTTGACTCCATTCAAATTTCTTGACATTCGATACTAGAGATCAAAAAATAGCACAATTCTGACCCTTGACAGAATGCATCCAAAAGATGGACAACAACAGAAGGATTATGTTTGTATTTCATGTATCCAGATGGTCACAGGAAGGATAGGAGAAAAACACCAAATTTGACTCTTGGAATGGAAAACAAAAATGAGAGTTTCAAAAGAAATCATAAAATTAGACATTACAATCAGGACACACCATCAGGTCTGCCTCTGCGATCATGCCGACTTCGGCGTAAGCTGTAACAACCATTACCGCCATCACCTCCTTTGGCAAATATCTTATATCTGTCTATCATTCTTCGCTCCTGCAATATAATGACCCCATTTCAACACGCAATGGTTAGAATTAGAAACAGAAAATAAATCACACATGTCAAAAGTTCTACTAATGAGATTGCAAAGCCAGTGATAGGAAAAGAGTTAAGGATCAACCTGAAGAGGAGCACGTTTAGAATTCTCCTGAGGAGCTACCGAGTAACAAGAGTGAAGTGTACAAGACCATCTAGATATGTATGTTTGTGTAATGGTTCCAATATGTCGCAAGGTACTTGCTCGGGAGACCAACATCTTTCTTGATCTAGTTTTCTCTCAAAGTAATCTTTTTTTAAACAAAGCTGGTGTTATATCTTCTTGGACTGTTACACACTATTCCATTACATGCAGTTGAAGCTTCACACCTTTAAAAGGAATTGCTGCAAAATGATGAGCAGTTAGAAGATATAGATTAAGGTTAACACCTAGCAAGCTATTTCCTCTAAAAAATTTTAATATGTATATATATATATATATATCCTTTTTTCCCCTAAACTTTGCATCATCTACAACTTTGAATAAGATTTCTGAGTCTGGAATTTTCTCAAACAAGTGCCATTGCATGGGTAGTTCTCCCTCCAAGGAACAAATAACTAAAGGGCAATAAACTGCTGTGACATTCAGAGAATTGGTAACAGAAAAGAGTGTCAAGATAATGATGATATATGATAACGCCCACTGTTCAGTGATCGCCATTAAACAGCACCACTGTTCACTGTTCATATCATCCATATACATCACATCATTTACAATCGAGAAAATGCCATCATTGGAAAAGATTTTACTCAGGTACCAAGTACTTTAAATAATAGCAGTAAGAAAGAGAATAAGTCCTGCCAAAAAAAATTAAAAAGGTTGAATAGCATTACAATTATTCAAATTGTTCCTTTGTTATATAAATATATAGTTCTAGTTCTACATGGCACTACACTAAAGAGAATAATGGCTTGGTTGACTCCACTCTTTACAAATCAGAGTATTCTGACCACTATACAAGTCCATATTAGAACTTAAAGTGCTTAACCATCAGAAGTTTATTTCAACTCACCCACAAACATTCTCCCCAGGGACTTGAGCCTCATTCAAAGTGCAGACAATCTTCTTAACCTCCTCAGTGGTCCCATTCTGCAACAAAATCTACTCAAAAAATCAGCTAGGCATCACTAAATGGCATTCCACAAAAGCAGTTGATTTAATTGCGTGTAATAATGGGCAATAGGAACAGATCCATACGAAAAAATTAAAAGAAAAAGATTCTCAGGCACTCTAAGCATTAACCATTCAGAAGAGCAGAAGCATGTCAACTTCAGCCACAACATCATAGCCATGTCGACAAGATAAATAAAATCTTCTATCCTACCTACTATGTATTTGTTTGGTTGATGTATAATAGTACCCCAGACTTTAGAGATCAAACAAACCCAGATAAAATCAGAAATCAGAAAAGGATCCAAGTTAAAAATTGGTGTTCCAATCTGCTTGTTAGTGACATAAAGACAAGCATTATTAGTTTCATAGCTGAAAAGAGCATCGTCAAGATTGATAGCAAAGTTCAATCAAATTTATCAAGATTAAAATAAACAGAGAAAATAATAATTAACAGAAATGGTGAGGGTGATGAAAGTGAAAGGACAGAAACATACACATTTCCAGTTGCCACCGACAAAGAATTTCCTGCCCATGGTTTGATACCACTGAGACACTGAAAAACCACAGCTGATATGAATCGATTGCTACTGTTGTCTGCACTGAGCTATTCACCCTTTATAATGCGCAATCGTGCAGTGCAAATATAGTTGAGATTTTTGTGTAATTATATATTCTTGGTGTGTTACACACTACTTCGTGCAGTTGAAGCTTCACACCTTCAAAAAGAGTTGCTGCACAATAGCAAGCAGTTAGAAGATATAGATTAAGAATAACACCTAGCAAGTTAGTTCCTCTAAAATAAAATAAAAAAATCCTTTTTTCCACCAAACTTTGCATCATCTCCAACTATGAATGAGATTTCTGGAGTCTGGAATTTTCTCGAACAAGTGCCATGCATGGATAGTTTTCGCTCAAAGGAACGAATAGCAAAAGGGCATTAAACTGCTACGACAAATCAGAGAATTGTTACAAGGAGGTGGATTGCATAGTTATGATGCATTCAGAATCTTCAGGAAATTCTAATAAAATCTATAGCGCTCTCTCTCTCTCTCTCTCTCTCTCTCTCTCTGAGCTCTTCCCTCTGTTATCTGCTTCCATTCTCTTAACTTCTATATTCAATTCTGGTCCATAACACAATCTTACTCAAATGAATTTCCATTCTTTCTTCTCTTACCAAAAAAAAAATCCCATTCTTTCTTCCTACTTTTCTTTTTCTTTTTTTGGTCGAAATGTATTTTGCAATAATTATTATCTAGAGTAGAACAGAAAAATTAGATGCAATAATCAAATTACCAAAAGCCGGCTCAGACAAATCAATAGATGCAATAATCAATTGTCAGAAACAAATTAAAAATCAAAATGTATTCTTTAGAATAGAACTCAAATCAAAATGGAGGCACAAATCACAAACTGCACAATGCAGATAATAAGGGAAAAGGACAACCAAAATGCACAATCAAGCAAAAAAAAAAATCAAAATCAAAATCAAAGGTACAATAGAGTTGAGTTGAATAAACGTCAAAGATACACCATACCTGAGAAGCCGTAGAAGATACGAAGTCGAAGCTGAAACCGAAGGCGTGTGCCGGAGGCGTGCGTGCCGTAGCTGAGACTCCGAGCTGCTGTGTGCCGGCGGCGAAGTGTCGAAGAGTCACGGCGTCACGGCGCGAAGTCTGAAGAGATGAAGTGTTGAAGAAGAGTGATGTTGTCTACGTCTTCTGTTTCTGATTCTTTTTTTTTTTTTTTTGAAGAGTAAGTATCATTGGGTTGATTAGGTATTTGTTTGGGTCGGATTACCTTGGGTTGCGTCTAAGGGACTGGCCCGTTTTTACATTGCTAAATTTCAATTTTTTGGCAATGTCTTGGGTCTTGACAATTCTTTCACGTCTAAATTTCAATTAGAGATTCTTTTTTGACTTTTTTTTCTTTGATTAACCTTATAATTTAAAAAATGCTAACCAAAAAAAATTATTTCTCTTTTCTGTCTTTTTAAACTATAATATAAAGTCAAATAAAAAAATATAGTTCTTATTTATAAATTAAATGAGAAGAATGCATTTGTAAATTTATGTTTGGTATAGTTCAAAAACTATAAGCTCAATTAATGACACTTGATCAAAAACTTACCACTAATCAACAAGAGAGTGAAAACTGGAAAGTGAGAAAATACAACAAAAATGTGTATTCCATAATCACGATGTAGTGACTTGTTAGAACATAAGTGTAATTTTCCGAGCATAAATATTTAAAAATGCAACTTTGTCTCCGTATTTAGCCAAAAGAAACATATTAGATAATTTTTGAACTCATCCATCAAAATACTAACATATTGGGTGCTATGATATAATAGGTATGATTCATATATTTCTACTACTTATTATAAATAAAGATATACAATGGAAAGATAATGTGAAGATATAATTAAAAATTTTAGAAGTAGAAAATTATTTTATAATTACAGTGGCGATAAAGAAGATAATGAAGAGAGAAATAATAGTGATAAAATGATAGAATAAGATAATATAAAATATAATAATCTATACTTTAGTCTATACTCCAGTATTTTATTATACAAAAGTAATATCTAAAAGTGTCACATATCAACCTATTAACAAAAATAGCATCAAAAAATGTCACGCAGATAATATTTTTCTTATATTACAATTACTAATTATTAATTAATTAATACTAATAATACAATTAAGTATGATATTAAATAATAATCCAAAATTCAATCAATTAAATAATAATTTAAATCACATTTGATTCAGACTTTGAATTTTAAAAACCAAATATTACATAAATTTAAAATTAGAAATTCGATTTACACATTATTAAAAATCATAATTCCACATACTCACCATTATTTAATTTATTATAATTATTATAATGTGTAAACTTATTAGTATTACAATTAATGCAAAAGATAATACAAATAATCTATTAATTGGAACGTGTATTAATTTATGATAATCAAAACATATATTAATTTATTATAATCAATACAATTAATAATTTATTATAATCAATACAATTAATTATAATATTCAATCAAATTTCAAAATTTTAAAATTGGAAGGTTTTGACTTTGAATTTTGAATATAATATTTCATAAATCATCACAATTAATTTTGAAAATTAATTTTTGGTCAAATATTTCTTTAAAATTCAATTATAATTAAATATCTTATTTAAATAAATTGTCTTCCTCCCTATATACATTCTCACAATTATTGTATATTTTAAAATTTTGATCATATTTGATCTAAATAATTAATTTTCACTAAAATAAAAAATCAATTAATGAATATCCATATTTTGTGGTTTTATAAACTCAAGCTCAATATCTCCTCCACGTATTAATTATTATAATAATAAATTATAATTAATTTTATGTTTATAATATATCAATTATCAATAATAGATAATTTTAATTTTATGATATTCAAAATTATAATTAATTCAATTATGTCGAAATGAAGATGAAGAGCACGTACGCTTTTAATTGCTCATAACTTTTAGTATTCCACTTAAACAACATTAAGATATTGAGTTCATTCTCTTTGTGTATGTAATTATTTATATATTGTCTTCCTATCATTTGACTTTATATTCTTTCGTCATTTTATTTAAATATTCAACCAATTGAATTTGTTTATGGGAGAGTACAAAAAAGAATGCAAAACGTTGTTTTTCTTCTCAGACTTTTAATTTCTTATACATTAAACCTGATTTTGGATTTTTTTTTAATGAAAAGTTTTTAAAAAAAAAATAATAATTGAAGTTTGATTTAATAATTTAAAAATTGTTACAAAAACCTTTGCGATAGCATAGCTAAACTACTATTTCAATAAGGATGAGGTGCATCTCTTAATAAGGATAGTTATATGATTATTACTTCCTTTTATTTTTCCTTTTTACTAAAATTCAGCTCTATTGATGGATTGTTATCTTTTTTTATTCTTTAATTTTGGATTAAAATTTATATTTGTTTGTGTATATTGTTTTATAGGATGTAGAATTTTTTATCTTCATTATTTTTTTTGTTGACATTATATGTTTTCATTTTAAAAATCGAGGAAATAATTCAAGATTTATTTATTATATTATTTTTTAATTCAAAGTCTAAAATTTCAATCAAAGAGAAAATATAATAATAGGTTTTTTTTCCCAGATAATTTACCTTTATTTGATTGTAGATTCTTTTGGATCTTTGATTAACTGTTGTAGAATAAAGAGCCACCAATTACAATACTCTTAATGAAATTTTTTTGATATGTTTAGTAACAATATTTAAGAGGAGTCTGTATTACAAATTATAAGCCAAAAAGAAGCAACAACATTGGCAAGGCAATGCAAAGTTGTGACCATTGATTGTTTTGCATATTATTTTCACTACTTGTATGCAAATTTCAAGTAACAATTTTTTTAATCTTCTTCAATTTTATGTAGCAGTTAGAAAAAAAATAAACTTATGTCAAGTTTAGACTGCAATCATTTTTACATTAACCTAAAATTAAAGTATATAGTTATTTTAAAAATTCAAAATCATACCGTTAGAATCCAAATCAAATGAGAATTTGATATAACTAGTATTTTAAATTTATTTTTAAAAATTGCTATAAAAATATTATTTTGTAGTTATTTATAGATGGGTAATCCTTAGATATACTATAAATTTTTTATGATTGTTATGTGCTACTAGATTCTTCAATACTTGATATTTAAGAATCATGTAAACATTTTAACCCATAAACTATTTGGAGTGTTTTACTTCAATTTGATTTAAAATGATAATACATTAATCCTATTCCAAAATATAGTTAATTTTTAAGCTTTTATGATATATAAACTTTGTGATTAATTATCACTATTTATCATACAATTTTTGCACATATATAAAAAAAATATTTTAATTCAAAAGAAATTATTTGATTTCCTTGAAGTTATTTAACACGTGTTCAGATGCTATTTTTTAATATTGATTAATTTAAAATTACTTTAAATAATTTTAAGTATTACAATTAGAACATTTTATGCGTTACTTATATATTTTATTAATACTAATTTAATTAATGTGTTTTAAAAAGGTTTGACTAAATCTTCTAAATAACAAAATGTAGAAAATCATTTAAGAAAACTACAATAAATTAATATTATACAATCTATGTGAAATAAAGTAAGTAAAAATAATATTTGAGTGATCAAATTCAAAATTAGTTTTCTATATGTAATACCTCAGGAAAAAAAAAAAAAGAAGTGATTGAGGGTTCAAAGTAAAAATTATAAATTTGTCATTGAGGCTATAACATAATTTCCTATATTTTCATAGGGGCTTATTTGAAGCAATGGAAACTCTTGGGGTCAAAATGTAAATTTTTCCATTTCGTTTTTAGTATAAATTTTTCCCAGGCCAGTCATTTCTTCCTCGCGCACGCACAAAACTTTCCCCGAAAAGCCTTCCTCCCTCTACTCTTCCTCTTCAACTAGCCAGCTACGACGTTCTGGCTCCTTTGTCTAGGGGTGTTAAATGGACTTGCAGTCCGCGGGCCAAATGGGCCGGACTGCGAACTTGGAACAGGCTGGACCAGTTGAAAATTGGTCCATTTGAAAACGGGCCGAAACGGACCGAATCCGACGGACCGAAGACCAAGCGGACTGTCACGACCCAAATCCCGGGCCCGTGACCGGCGTAGAAGGTTACCATCAGGAACCCCTTTCCTTCAGGAAACCCACTACAAG
>JANHAO010019827.1:0-13076 GCA_026873985.1 Saraca asoca
TGTATGATAGTATATAAACTCTTTTAAAACTTTTAATTAAGCAATGTGGGATTGTGTCTTTTTGAAATACTCATAATTTACAACACATGTTGGGTTGCTATATGTCATAGAAAATGAAGCTGATAGGCTAACCATGGCTTCAGTTGTAGTCATACTTAACAGCTACTCTATTATTTTATTGGCAAATTACATTTGCATATGCTAAAATTTAGTTTAATTATACTTTTATTATTTTATTTTCATAAATATACATCCACATTCTTTATTCATGTATTTTAAAACTACACTCGCATCTCATGTGGATTTTAGATCCAATTGCAAATTACAAATTAGTGGTATAATTTTTATCTTGACTTCTTTGTATGTGCCTGTGTTTGTACACTCATGTCCATAGCTACTAATTTCAAAATTTTTCAATTTGTTGTGTGATGTTTAATACTATATGCATATTTGCAACTCTACTAATACTATATAAATATGAGTTATATCTTTAGTATTTTATACAAGAAGTCATGTCAAGAAAATCTTTCATGATTATAAAGTCATTACAATATATAACTTAAAAGAGTTGAATTTTTGTTTTATAGGTACAAAATTCAAGTACAAGTTACTGATCTAACAACAAAAGCATCATTTGCTATGTTCGAGAAAGATGCATTGCATCTTATTGAGAAATCTACAGATAAGTTGTATGAATGATTGGTTCAGGTTAGTTTTCTAATCCCTTCCTACATGAACTTAGTACTGGAGATATAGTTGGAACTGTTGATTGAAATTTTAAAATTCTTCCCCAATTTATGAAGGAAAATGATGAATTTTGGTGGCTATCTGACCTTGATATACTGCTTGGGAGGACTTTCCTCTTCAAAGTTGATATAATTGACTATAATATTCATCATGACAAGTCGAAAGATGAAAGAAATAGCTACATTGTTGTTAGCATGATTGATGATATGCAAAAAATTGAGGCCTTTCTGTTAGATTCTCCATTGTATCAAGTGATTGGAAATATTACTTTCACTTGAATTTAAAAACTCATTTGCTTACACTATTTGTGTTAACTCGTTAGACTTTATATTTGTTTCACATTACTTAACTGGGAAGTAGTTCCCAAAGGATCCATCCTGCATTAGTTGATAGGGCCAGTGTAGAATACTCCCAACCCTTGGATGTATGCTTCCTCCAATTCTTTCGTTCGTTGTTAGTTTCTCTGGTGATATCAATGGTTTCTAACACCTTTCACAAAAGCTAATGAGTTCCCTGGTTTATTTAATATAACACATAATATGCAATTTTATTGAAAAAAATAATAATAATGCTTTCAAATTAAAGCATTCTTAATAATGAGAGAATATGAGAAAAAACAAAAATAGACTTGACCATTTTTAATCTCACACACAATCTTAAATTTTTGCATCCTGTTCCAACATAGCATCCATGCATTTAAGTAGGGACGGACGCAGGATCTTGGCCTAGTGGGGGCTGGCTCGAGTCCAAAATAGGGAAATTTGTAATTTGACCCTCAAATTTTCTATTTCCTTTCATTAAGGCTCATTTTTAAATATTTTTTTTCAATTTAATCCCTGTCGAATTTTTAATTTAGTCCTTTTATAAATTTTTTTTTAATATTATAATATATTTTTAAAAAATTTGAGTGGGGCATGAGCCTCCACTGGGCCCAACGTGGATCTGCCATGCATTTGAGCAATCAACACTAGACATAATGACATGGGAAATAGTTGAACATATGATTCATAAATGCAATTATACTTAGTTGACACTTTTAACAAGAAAACTGATGGAAACCAGGTTTAGTTGACACTTTTAACAGCGAGTGTACACAACCCCATTGGATTCAAGCCTTTTAGATCCATAATCTGCAGCTGAAGACTTTTTTGCCTTTAATCCTTGCCTAACATGTGCAAGTTGACACTTCAAGCATAAAATATTTATAACTATGATGTCCACACCACTTTTGTTGTTTCAAGTTGAATGTCAATGTTGTAAACATGATCATATCACTCTTTTGGGCTCTTCTAATGGCTTACCCTTAATGAAAAGATCCACCAAAGGTGATGAAGCAGATAATCAACCCATTTCCGATCTACTTAGCCCACAATTGTCATGCACCAAGGTGAAAAAGTTTATTAAGAGAGAAAAAACTGATTGAAGCCAAGTGCATTGTCAGTTGTTAAATTAGCAAGTATTGTTTGTTTTTGGTCTGTAAGAAAGGTAATGTAATGCCAAATTACTGATTTTGTAATTATGTGTTAAGAGAGACAAAACTGATGGAAATTCACTGCATTATCAGCTTTTCAATTATAAAGTATGGTTTGTTTTTGGTTGGTAAGCAAGGCAGTGTGATGCCAAACTCCTAACTTTGTATTTATGTGTGCTCCAAGTACAAAATAAACAATTTATTTTGATTTGTAATATTG
The DNA here is from genome assembly GCA_026873985.1 of Saraca asoca. NCBI lineage: Eukaryota > Viridiplantae > Streptophyta > Magnoliopsida > Fabales > Fabaceae > Saraca > Saraca asoca. Next base: position 2,439 of record JANHAO010019827.1, read on the forward strand.
ATAATATATGATTTTTAACAAGTAAACAAGATGATAATTTCTCTGTCATATTTAGTTATAAAATATACAGGTTATTTTGTAAATTTTAATTTTTAGCCTGTACAATGGGTTAAGACTAGTTTAAACAAATTTATGGCTGCAACATTTTCATTTCACCAAAATTTATTTACAGCATTACATATGTAGTGTTGTATCTTATACAACAAAAATACCCATTTGCACTATAGAATTTCCATAAAAATTAACTTACCGATTATGAAGTTTACATATTATTCCGGGTCCACATCGAGCATCAGCTTGTTTTCTTGCATTAGGAGGAAAGGAAACAAATGAAGCATTATATCAGGGACGCATCAAGAAAAAAAGGACATTTATTTATTTTTTATTTGCTTGGAAGGAAAAAAGAAAAAAAACCTTGATAGGGGCGTTTCATAGAAGTGCCAAACACCTAACACTAGGCTTAACCAAGTGAAGTACGTACCAAGCAAGGGGCATCCATCCTTGGAATATTAAAAGGTATGACTCATATCAAAACTAATATCTTTCTTCGACATTAGTTATTGGAATCCTCAATTATTGAAAGCTTTATTTGTAGGACAGGTTCTTAACTGTATTTAGTGTATTTAAGCAGTATATTAGGCCATAAAATAAAAGCATATCATTAATGTATAATAAAAAATTGTCTATCCGTTTGCACCCAATGATGTAATGTATTCCATATTGTATTATTTGATGGAATGATTATTCATTAGGAAATAGATATTTCTATTTTATAGTATTTATTAAATAAATTTTTAATTAATATTCATTCAACCAATAGCATAAGAGGAGAATTTTTTTTATAAACCAAATGGACACAATTCGTGTAAATTAAATTCTTCAATTCATCGTTATCACAAAAAGTAAGGGAGAGAAAATATATTAATGATGGTTTCTTTACAATAACAATATTAACAAATAAGTTTTTATTGACTTAATCGAGAATAGCGTACGGAAGAATTAATCAAACAAAGGTGTGTTTGGTACAAATCTAAGTTTAATACTCCATTAAAACTATAACAATTAATTTAATTGGATCTTGTAGGTTAAAGTTTTATCTTTTTATGTTGTTGGTCGGAGTGTCATGGTATGTTCATGATTCTTTTTTTCTTAGTCTCTGAGCAATTATTACAGGCATCAATGCAAAGAGCAAACAAAGACTATCTTTATAAAAGAAAAAATATCTTTATAAAAGAAAAAATGATCTTCAACATAGACTACAAACATTAAACGATTATTAGTCTACTCTACCTATGTTTTCATTTCAAGGATATATAATGGATAAGATTAATAATAGAATCAGTGTTCAACTTCCAACAAAAAAGCTATAATTCATAATATTATCTTTTTTTTTTCTTTCCCCTAGTAGCTTAATATTTTGGTCTGAAAAAATTCATGTCGCAAATTTTTTAAAAAAGAAAATAAAAGGAAGAAAGTCTATTGATCATTTGATCGTCACAAATTGGAAATATCCTACTCATACGGACCTTTACTTCCATACTCTTTTTCTCTCCCCACTCAATTAAAGAAAATTATTAAAAAAAAGAGAGAAATTAAAAAAATAAGAAAAGGAAAAGGGAAGTGAAGAGGTTAGGAATTGGAAGTAGTGGTGAGAGAAAAAAGGAGCCAGAAGTCGGCGCCCAATGTCCCCGCCGACCAATTATCACGTCCTTTTCTTCTTCTTCGTCCTAACTCATTCTTAAGACCCTGCTCTCTCTCTCTCTCTCTCTCTCTTCACCAAACCAAGCTTTCTCTCTGTCTCTGTCTTTTTATGTCTCTCCTTGTTTATGGTTAACCATTCTTATTCCTTTCGTTCTATTTCGGTTCTTCCGTTTATTATTTTTTTCCAGAATTCGGAAGATTCCAGGTTTTTACCCTCACTCTATTTCCTTCTCTGGTAGATTATTATTATTTTTTAATTTATTTCTATTTTCGTTTTATTGCTTTCTAGAGTTTAGTTTTTGTGGATAATTATGAGAGCTTCCGTTGAACCATCTGTGGTTGAGAGGGTTGAGGATGGTGAGAAGGAGAAGAAGAAGAAACGCCGATCCAATCGTCGATCCAAGCTAAATTCTGCCTCTTCAGGTACCCTCAAGTTCCCTCTTCTATTTCACGGATGTTAGATTTGGTTGATGGGGACAGGGCATTTGTGTTTCGAGCTGGGAGGATTGAATTGGGTATCTCGAACTGCGTTTTCATTTGTTTACTTGTTGAGTTTGTCTAAAGGGATTTTAGGTGAGCTGCTGGGGATGTGTAGCTCTAGTTAATTCTTTCCTTTCATTTTGAGTACTAGCATTGATTCAGTGTCATGCTTGTCCTGCCTGATTAGACTGTCTCAGCTCAGTCTGAGAAATTATCGCTTATTTTATATGGGTGTACATGTTCTATTTATAGATAGTTAGTTATCAATTATCATTTGGGGGGAGTAAATCTGCGTAGGATTAGGAAGGTCTCTGGTTTTATATGCTGTGAAAGTGGGAGATTTTATCCCCTTTAGGTTGATACATAGATCCATATAGACTTCTCTGATTCATGTTGGTACTTGGTCCGAAATCAGAATGTTATTTGCTTTTTAGTAGTTTCAAATTCCTACTAATATTATATCACACTTGATACCTATCTTCCTATAATATAGGATCATGCAATTATTCGGCCAATGTACTAGGGCGGTTCACTTTACTGCTTTTTTGGCAGACTTTGTGTGTATGTGTGTTTTAAATTGTGATGTATGCATGTCGGAGGCGTTTTGAAATATATCTTTCTAGACTTTCTGTAAAACTATGTTTGTTGCCTAATTTATCTTTGAAATTGTCATAATTGCATATATGCCATACGTGATTCTCATTTTTTTTTTTCTGTCCCTCACGGTTTTCCCATTATGGTAGCATCTTGCAATTCGGTAAATGAGATACAAGGTTTGGCTGCATCCTCGAGCCATAGTTTACCAAAGCTGCCGGGGATCGATGTTTGTTCCCCTAATGGGCAAGGGTTGCCCAAAGCATCAAATGTGGCCTTCATTTCAATGCCATCAATACATATCAATGAGCAAGGGGACCCTGTAGATTTGCAAAATGTGCAAATGCATGGCAGAGGAGCGTTTTCAAAATCATGTCCTGAGCCAACTGCTTCAAGAGAGTCATTTACTTTAGGTCAAACAGGGGTTTGCATGCAGAGGAGCTTTTTCAGTCCCCACTGGTCTATGGACACTGTCGAGAAGGCATTAGAGGTTAGTATTGTAGTAGGTTGTTGCTGTTTACTGAATATTTTAACTTGCGCTATTACTATTGGATAACCTTTTGTTATTTCCATTTTTTCTGCAGAAGGGTGAAGTGTTTAGAGCTCTATTTCGTGTTAATGCCCACAATAGACTTGAGGTTCTTAATATTCTCTCCCTTGTCTGCTGGGTTGGTTTTTTTTTTTTTTGTGTGATGGGGTTAGTTAACTTAAGGCCCGTTTGTTTCAGCTTTTTTTAAAGAAAAAAGCTGCTTTTTTTTTTTAAAATAAAAAGAAACAAAAAAACTTTAAAAAAATAAAAATAACAAAAAAATTAAAATTTGACTTTTTTTAGAAACTCCAATTTACTGCTTCAAAAAAAGTACTTTTTGGCTTTTTTTTTTAAGCTCCAATTTGCTGCTTCAAAAAAAAAAACTTTTTTTTTTTTTTGAAGTCCATTCAAACGGATTATTAATCATGATTCTTTCATAAGTTTATAGTTTCCTTGTGTGTATAATCCATTATTTTGATGATTGAGTTGTTTTCTCTACATATAGGCCTACTGCAAAATTGATGGTGTGGCAACAGATGTTCTCATTAGTGGCATTCCTGCCCAGAATAGAGCTGTAAGTTTGAAATTTTATCACAAGGGTCCATCATAGGTGTTTGTTGATTTAAATGGCATTACTGTTTCTTATTCGTATCATCATATGCAATCTATTTATTTTAATAAACCTCTTCCCAAAATTCGAGTAGATTTTTTTTTTTATTGTATTCTTGCAAGTGGCTATTTCCTTTTTCTTTTAATTTTGTTTTTTCAACCACCTTTACTTTTTCTCTCTCTTCCAACTTCCCATAATGTTTGCATCACCTATCAATTAAGTAACTTTTTGTATTTTATATTTATATTTTATTTACTTTTACTCTCTCTTCCAACTTCCCATCACATTTGCATTACCTCTCAATTAACTTTTTTTATATTTTATTATTTTTTTAAGTTAAAACATTTATCACACTTAACTTCCCAACTTATCTAGTGGAACCATTAAAGACTAAAGCTAATACAATAATGAAGATTTACAACGTGTTAACGTATTACAATTACAAATTTATAGTACTACAATAGTTTATCATTTAATTAAAAAAAACGTATTCATAAACTAATGTATTACAATAACATATTAATACATTCTATTTTAATTTTCTTAAAAAAATATATATTGTAACATAATAATATATTTACTTTTTTTAAGCTAAAAATTAATCACAATTAACCGTGGAATAAAAATATGGCATTTGTTAACTTTATGGCATTGGTTAAGGATCATTTAATAATATTAAAAATATAACGTTTTTAAAATTTTATGTGCTTTTATTTAATTCACTATCACAATTTTATACTAGATTGAGAGTGAATTAAGTACTATCACACGTAATGCTACTTGCGCTCTCCTGTGAAGGAAGGATCAACACTAAGTACAATGATACCCTTTATATATGGGATGTTTTCCATGGATGTAATTGAGTATAAGTTCTAAAGGTAAATGAGATTATAAATAATGAAAGAACTTTCTTCATTGGTCTATTACTTTCCTTGGCTTTTAGCTATTTGTTTGGGTTAATGGGATTTTAAGTGCTTTGGAACTTTGAACTTGCATGTCTTGATATTTATGCTGTAACAAGAAAGATATAGCTTCAAAATCTAATCCTTATTTTGCTATATGTTTTAAATTTTCAATTTTCAATTGTATCCATATTTTCAATTAGACTTGATTGTAGACTTGATTGACCAATCTAATTATTAATTTTCAAATAGCTTATGAGTTTATTTTAGAATAATTTTATATTTCCTCACTTAATGCACAAAATTTTAATAAAATAAATTAAAATGCTTTTCATAATATGGTTGATAAACAATAATAAATAAGGAGTAGAATAAGTCCGTGTGAACACATGGGACAAGTTCTAGTTTAAGATATTTCTCAACTAGAAATGATCTAGATCATGACAATGCCTTTCATGTGGAGTGTGGACTAGATACCTGTTTGGACCTCTATCAACGGCATCTGCAAAGAAGTGTGTTCTTTATTCATGGTGTATTTTTTTACACATTATGCATGTATAGATGCTCTTATCCTTATTATAGTCCTGGTTACATTTGTGCCTTTTTGTAGTTGTAGGCATATGTGTGTATTTCTCTTACTGAGCCGGGGGAGGGGGTGTGGGCTGGAATGAAACTTTAAGCTATTTAGCAATTAAGTATTTTTTGGGGGCATTGTGCAGTGTATATCCTTGTACTTTATGCTTCAGGATGTGATTGATGATTGCTATTTGTAGGTGGATGGAGACATAGTTGCAGTTAAAATTGATCCCTTGACATTGTGGACAAAAATGAAAGGATCGAATGGGACTTCTAACAATACTGCTTCACTGGAAGATTGTAACTTATTAACTGAGAATAATGAAGTGGCTGGTAATAATTGTAAAGGGAAAAGTAAGTTAGATGCTGATTATAAATCTGCCCATTACAGAAGTTGCGCTGGTCAAAACATGATGGATGGTGATGAGTACCCCACCCCTTATAAAAGTTGTTCGTTTCCTGAAAAAGGATTTTGTGGGGATAATGCTGCTCTGGGTTCAACTTCCCATTCAGATCCACTTGGATCAGCTAGTCATGGTGGTCCTGATGGGTGGCACTCTGCTGCTTCTGATTCATTAATTATCAGTTCTTGTAGCAGAGATAGTGAGGTTACTAATGCAGTGGAAAAGATGTGTGCTATAGTTAATTCTTTCCCTTCTAAAAGACCAACTGGTAGGGTGGTTGCTGTTCTTGAGAGGTCTAAACGTCAGGAGGCTGTTATTGGTCATCTTAATGTTAAGCAGTGGTTTTCATACAGGGACTTGAACAGAAAAGAGGCAAAGAAGAATAAAAATTTGGTATCTGAGCGTGAGTACATCCAGCTGATGCCCACTGATCCAAGGTTTCCAAAGATGATGATTCTTGCTAGAGATTTACCTGACTGCATAAAGAAAAGGCTACAAAATGGAGATGTAACAATTGAAAAGGATCTGGTTGCTGCACAAATTGATGATTGGGTTGAAGAAAGTCTTTTTCCGGAAGTTCATATCTTGCATGTTTTTGGACGGGGTGGTGAAGTTCAGCCACAATTGGATGCAATTTTGTTTGAGAATGCAATCTGCTTGTCTGATTTTTCACCTGAAGCTCTGTCCTGTCTTCCTCATGTTCCTTGGGAGGTGCCACTGAGTGAAATTCAAAGTAGAGTGGATCTTAGAAATTTGTGCACATTTACTATTGATCCTTCGACTGCCACTGACCTGGATGATGCACTGTCAATTGAGAAATTATCTGATGGGAATTTTAGAGTAGGCATCCACATTGCTGATGTTTCATACTTTGTTTTACCTGACACAGCATTAGATATAGAGGCTCAGTCTAGGTCAACAAGTGTTTATATGTTGCAAACGAAATTATCAATGTTGCCACCATTACTGTCAGAGGATTTTGGTTCACTGAATCCTGGAGTGGATCGACTTGCGGTTTCTATGATACTGGACTTAAACCATGCAGGGAATGTTGTAGACCGTTGGATTGGCCGTACTGTGATTCACTCTTGTTGTAAGCTTTCATATGAGCACGCTCAGGAAATTATTGACAGTGGTGCTGATATTGAAAGTTCCAACGTCTTAGGAGGTCACTATCCTAAGGTGCATGGCCATTTTGAATGGCATGACGTTATTACATCTGTGAATAGTCTGTATGAAGTCTCTAAAGTTCTGAAATTTAAGAGGTTTCATGATGGGGCTCTAAGGCTTGAAAACTCCAAAGTTGTTTTTCTGTTTGATGAATATGGTATTCCATATGACTGTATACTTTCTGAACGGAAAGAATCAAATTTTCTCGTTGAGGAATTTATGCTTTTGGCAAATAGAACAGCTGCTGAAGTCATATGTAGAGCTTATCCTGATGGGGCATTGTTACGGAGGCATCCTGAACCTAATATGCGGAAGCTGAGAGAGTTTGAGGGATTTTGCCTGAAACATGGTTTAGAATTGGACACATCATCATCTGGCAGGTTCCATCAGTCACTAGAGAAACTTGGGGAAAAGCTCAAGGGTGACTCTATGCTCTACGATATTCTTATTTCGTATGCTACAAGGCCAATGCAGTTGGCCTCTTACTTCTGCAGTGGAGACTTGAAGGACAATGAAAATGATTGGGGTCATTATGCCCTGGCTATGCCTCTTTACACTCATTTTACATCACCTTTGCGTAGGTATCCAGATATTGTTGTTCATCGGACAGTACTTGCTGCTATAGAGGCTGAGGAATTGTATTTGAAACATCAGAAGACATTACAGGTTAACAAGGGAGATGAATTGCTAAAAAGATGTTTCACAGGTATCAACTTCGATAGAAATGCTGCAGAATCCTTGGAAGGTAGGGAAGTGTTATCAGCTGCAGCTCAGAAGTATAGAGTTCCATGCACTGAATTACTTACAGACATTGCTGCTTATTGCAACGAGAGAAAGCTAGCTTGTAGAAATGTTAAGGATGCCTGTGATAAAATTTACATGTGGCTTCTTTTGAAGAAAAAGGAGGTATTTTATGCAAGTCATTATCTTTGTTTGCTGTCTTTGCTCTTTCTTTGATGAGTCTCAGATTATTTGATCATTACTACTATTTTCTGAAGGTGATTACAATTGAGAAAAATATTCTTGATGTGAAATATTACTAGAAGGTTGTTTCTTTCGTTATATCTGTTCTGTTTGCTTTTCACCAGTGACATTTGATTGGTATTGAATATTTTGTATTTTAACAGTTCTGTCCTTGGAATATATTTGCACGTCTTTGAACTTGGTCTCTGATGTGATGTGGAAATGGATGTCTTTCCTTCGGTTAAGTCACAGGTGGTATGACCAGGCAATGCCAATAAGTAGAAAGCAATTGCTGTTAATAGGTCTTTGTGCTACCTAGTACCTAAATGTTGCAACAAATTTATTCCTCGAGTCAATGAAGGTCATTCCATTTAAGTTGCAGCTACCGTTTCTAATAGCTGATTGTGAAATCTGTGTTGCTGCTGTTGTGATTTTTGCTAATTGCCTATGCCTTATACTTGAATTTTTTCTTCTGCTCTTCAAATTAGCTCTTTTTCTGTTCTGCAGGTGTTTTTATCAGAAGCAAGAGTGATGGGACTAGGCCCAAGATTCATGTCAATTTATGTCCAAAAGCTAGCGGTAAGTGACTTGTAATAGTAGGAAGTTATTGTTGAGGATTACATATCACAGTGGGAAGTTATTGTTATATTAAGAGGTGGGCTGTAAATATGAATATGCTATTTGTATTTTAATAGGAAATAATATATCCCTTTCTTTTTTTTTTAACTGACAGAATAAGATAATGCTTATATAAGAAGAACATGAGTAAAAGCACAATAAATTTTGAGTCGGTATGGAGATTTGACTTTGCCTGTTCTTATATGCAAATGCAAGCATTAAGGGCATACCTAATTAGAATTCTTTGATTGCTGGGAACACCTTGTATAAAGGATTGTCTTGGGACCCAAAATATGGAGTTGCAGAATTTAATCTTAGTGCATTGATAATTATTCATGCATGATTGGGTTACACTGTAACACTAGATGCAATCTGGTCCCTTTGATGCATATAAATCTTATCCTTCTTGTTTTTAATTATTTTGTACCTTTCTCTGTTCAGATTGAGCGACGCATATATTATGATGAAGTTGAAGGCTTGACTCTAGAGTGGCTTGATGCGACGTCTACTTTGGTACTTAGCATGTGTACTAATAAACGAGCATTCAGGAGAGGTAGCCCTGGTAAATGGAGGGCATTTGAAGAAGTTGTATATCTCTCCTGTCCATATGACCTGAAAGTTGCAACGGATGGTTCAAAAGAGTGTGATGCAGCAACTGTGGTAGATGGTATAGTTGCAGACAACCTGCAACCACGTTCCAGATCTGACAATTTTGAAGCTGAAATTGAACCTTCAGTTTTCCCCCTCACTGTTCATCTGCTTTCGACAATTCCAGTAGCACTTCATGCTGTTGGTGGTGATGACGGACCCCTTGATATTGGGGTGAGGCTATATATGAGTTCTTATTTTAGGTAAGTTGGTAGTTCTGAAGTGGCAGATCAACTATGCAACCAAAATGCAGCTGATAAAGCTCTATTTATTGATGAACTAGCTCCATTTGTGGATAAGTAGTGTATAGTTTCAACAGAAATAGGTGGAAAAATTTCATAGTCTGATTTTGCTAATGCTCCATGAATATGTTTAATTATCCTAAAATATGGGTGAGGTGTAGATAAAGGTGGGGGTTCTGTTGTAACTTCAGCCTTGGTGTCTTTCTAACAGAAGCTGCTTGCTGGAATAGGCCCTTGTTTTTGTCGGCTGATTCCATCTTTGTTCGTAGTTAGTAGTATGTGGTCTTTAGTTTGGTTCTCTGGACGGAGGCCGAGAGCTAAAATTCTTAGTTCCTTTCTATTTTGGTTTGACTGCAGCCCAATAAATTTTTGATTTTGGGTGGCCACCTCTTGTATTTTGGTAAATTGCAATGTGAGACATCTATGTTAGTTTCCCAACTTCGAACGAGTTTGTTAATTCTGTCTCCTCTTTGTTGTCCTTTATTTTTGAATTATTTTCTTAAATGGTTTTTCCCCTTTCTGTTGTCCATTTTTCTTTTTCTTCGTGTCGTGGTTGTCAACATGTTCGTCGAATAATAGCTAATCTCATGTCTCTTGCTTTCATTTTATCTTATGGTATGATTCTAATGCATTTAGCATCATTGATTCTTGCTGGCCCTCAAGGGTCTTAATAGCAGTAAGCAGTGCTTGATTCTGTTGGCTTAGCTATTAGAATTCTGTTATTTTTAACAGATTTTAAAACTTGAAAGTTTTACAGAAATCATGATTTATAAATGAATTGATACTACTGAATGCAAATAAGCTTTCAACATAATTTCGTTAATGAATGAATTGAATTCCTAATGTTTAATGTTTGCGACCATGGGAAAAGACTTCCTACATTGCACATGAAATGAGAAATTGTTTTTATGTCTACACAATATGTGTAATCTAAATCAATAAAAAAGTTGTTAATATTATCAAAAAGACTATCGTTAATGAGTTCTGTTATCTACCTTTTTATGATAATAATATAGTGATTGGCTTAGTCTCTATAAATTGTGAAGACAGTTTCAAAAAGAATTTCTTGAGAGAATCCAACATTTGCAACATTCTGCCAGTTCCTTTTTTATTCAAAGTTTTAGGCCTATGAAAGTTAGATTTAAAATAGATTTTGAGTAGGCATTTTTGATTTAGTTTTTCTTTCCTAGAATTGAACTTT
>JANHAO010019828.1:0-13072 GCA_026873985.1 Saraca asoca
GGTCACACACATAATAAGAAATGATATGGCTGATGATATAATTAAGTTTTAGACATATTTGATGTCCAGGGACTAAAGTGCAATTCAGTGTAATTACATTGGGGCCAAAGTATAAAGTTTTGGAAACTTTGGGGCTATTTTGGGAAAAAGGAAAATTTGTTTTCCTAGCCTAAAATGGCATAGTTTCCTCTTCTTTTTGGACAGTTATTTGGAGCCTTCTAGATGCATTCCTCACACAAGGCAAAAGGTTGCCATTCAGTTTGAAGAAATCGAAGAAGAAGAAGGGAAGCTTTCGGCCATGGAAGAGCCAAAGCCATGGGAGGAGGAAAGAAGGTTGAAAGGTTCGATTTTTGGCTCCATCCAGTCCCACTCAATCACTTCTACAAGCTAGCACTTGGAGAGTGTGAAGATCCATAGTCTTCTACTATGCAAGAGCAGGGCTAAAGGTTAATAAGCTCTTCTTCTACTTTAGATTTGATCTAGTTTGTTTTGAGACCTCACACCAATGGATCCTTAGGTGAGTTTGGTTCGGCCAAGGCCATTTTCCATGGGAAATTTTTTTCAAATTTTTGGCCTCAACCTCTTGATCTTGGCCAAGCAAACTCAGCAGAAAGTGGTTGTTACCACAAACCACTCAGACCCAAAAAGCATGAATGAGGGATTCCGGCCACTAAGCCAGTAGAACTCAGAAATCTAGCTAAAAACTTCGCCACCACCGAAGGCCCTAATATCTACGTACAAGCAACTAAAAATTGCCTACATCCTAACCCTCTGACAATAACAAACACACCCACGGGAACCCAAAAAGAAAACTAAAAAAAAACATAGAGATACTGGCCCAAAAATATAAACTTACATTGTCAAATTGAAAACAGTAATAATCTGGAGAATGGATGGAAGCAGTGACTAATAACTAGAACCCGGCTCGACAAATCCAGAAGATTAGGATGAAGCTAAGGTTTGAAAAGAATAGCAAGAGGCCCCTAGGTCTGCAAAAGACAGAAAGAAAGAGATACAATGTTGACAGATTTCAAATGACAAGAGAAAGAAAGGGGAGAACCTTCCTAGTTTTTATTGAAAATGAATTGGCCGTTAGATTTAGAAACTTTTCAGATGACCCACAATCCAACAAGCCAGTGCTTAGTAGCATTTAAGCCAAAGTGTGTCCACCAAGCATGGTAATCATTGCGCCATCTATAGGAATCGAAGAGACACGCGTGACACAAATGTATCAAGATCCCCGCCAAATAGTAAATGGAGAAAAATGAGCTACGACCCTGAACTCTTTTATGATCTGTAATTTGTCGTTACCTTACGGCCAACTCATAATTCGTAGCTCCAATGTGATCTCAAGCCAATGCAATCTATAATTCGCCGTTACCTCACAGCTAACTCATAATTCGTAGCTCCCATACCATTTCAAGCCAGTGCGATCTGTAATTCACCGCTACCTCGAGGCCAACTCATAATTCGTAGCTCCCATGCGATCTCAAGCCAATGCAATCTGTAATTCACTGCTACCTCATGACCAACTCATAATTCATAACTCCCATGCGATTTCAAGCCAATGCACACACACCTCATCTCAAATAGCTCGGACACACCTGGTGCTATGCACTAAGCCTCTAGAGCTCATCTCAAATAAGCTCGGGCACACCTGGTGCTATACACTAAACCTTCAAAGCTTATCTCAAATAGCTTAGGCACACCTGGTGCTATGCACTAAGCATCCAGAGCTAATCTCAAATAGCTTGGGCACACATGTTTCTATGCACTAAGCCTTTAAAGCTCATATTAAATAGCTCAGGCACACTTGGTGCTATGCACTAAGCGTCTAGAGCTCATCTTAAATAGGTTGGGCACACCTGGTACTATACACTAAGCCCCCAGAGCTCATCTCAAATAGCTCGAGCACACCTGGTGCTATACACTAAGCCTCCAAAGCTCATCTTAAATAGCTCGAGCACACCTGGTGCTATGCACTAAGTCTCCAGAGCTCATTAAGCCCCCAGAGCTCATCTTAAATAGCTCGAGCACACTTGGTGCTATGTACTAAGCCTCCAAAGCTCATCTTAAATAGCTCGGGCACACCTGATGCTATGCATTAAGCCTCTAGAGCTCATCTCAAATAGCTTAGGCACATTTGGTGCTATGCACTAAGCCTCTAGAGCTCTTGGATTCACAGCTCTCTTGTGACCCACTACCCGCAACTTTCATACGACTTTTTGCTCGTGGCATACACATCATCTCGCTCATGTAATGCACCTAATCACTTATTGGAAGCTCGTTTAGGCCCTTCACATCTCCCAATGACTCGAGCATATCTAATTGTTTGAGGGACTCTTCACTCCACCATATCTTTAGTGCACCGAGTTGTTTGTGAAGTTGTTTAAATTAAAGCACTACCTAAGTGCCATCAAATTCATAACGCTATCAACTTACAACTCTCATTCGAGCATGTGACTCGTTATTGGGCAAAATCATACAGGTACTTAAGTTTGTTTGTAAGGCAGATTGATCTCATTGACATAATGCTAGGTTTCACACCTAGTTAAATATGAAAATAACTCTTAACTCACAAAAGCAAACTGAGAGTTGGGGGCTAATGTTATAGGCATTTTTCGGATCAAATGGAATGGATTAGCAAAGCTTAAAAGAATCGGGACCAAGGTAAAAAGGCACAGCCAAGCTCAGAACAAGGTCACCGAAGCCAAGATGCAGATCGTGCAGTAAGAGCTTGCAACCCCCAACGACCGAAGCAGCAGCGAGCTCTCCTCTGCATCATTAGAAACAACTTATATTTGACAGATACAATCTAAGAACTCTACTAACCCGTAACGCAGCCTCCAAAGTTTAACAATGATTTGTCTCGTATTTATTACTTGACTCTAGCATTTAATGTTGTACATAGATGTAATCATAATTTTTTGATGATAAATTACGATTTGTAACCCTTTCAGCCTCTATAAATAAAGAGAGGGAGCGATAACATAGAGGAAAAAAATACATGAAGAAACTTTGCAGAAATAGCCATTGATATATGTATTTTTGTTTGATTCAACAAAGGCAACTGCTAAAAGTTAATATAATTACCGTAGATGTAGGGGTTATTTGAACTTTAGCCAAATCACAATAAAAACTCTCCTTGTTCTCTCTTCCCTTCCTCTGAGTCTTTCTCTACTTTACTACATTTTTCACTTCTTTAGTAGCAATTTGGTTCTCAAAATCCTTAGTTGACCGATTACCAAAATCGACTATCAATAATATTTATTTCTGATTAATATATTTTGTAAATTTCCAAGTTAAATTCTCCTTTTGGCAGTCTTTGTTTAAGAGATATGTGTGCAAGAGCCAATAACAATCTGCACAATGGTAACAAGTTTTCAGGTAAACAATCTATGCCAACAAGATGGTTACTTGCAAACAATAAAGAATCTAATTTCAGGAAATCAAAACAGATACCTCAAGGTGATGACAAATATTATCCATATCTACAGTTAGAACACCTTTACAACGAACTTTATAGACACGCTGGCGTTTCCAATGAGAATGTATCAACTCCAACATGTTATATGTTAATCCATCCCTTCCTAGATCATCAATAAAGCATCATCGACAACAAAGTCCTGAATCCATGACCTTCAAATCTTAATCCCCATAACAAACGATATAGGACAATACTTGGTTCAACAGTCTTCAAAATAAACCCAAGAGTTAAGCCATTATATATGTATATAAAAGAAGAAGCTCATTCTCATAGCATACTAAAGAAAAGCCTTCATTACCAAAAACAGTATGAAGACTAACATTTGATAGTTAATAGATACTTTCATAGTTGAAAACTTGAAATACAACAAAAATCCAATTGTGACCAAAACTCACCGAGATTAACCTGTCAATTATCAGACAACATGGGTTTAACAAGCATCTGTATTTCCCACTTCTTCAAAGGCTCTCCAAGTATCTCCTCCCTTGTTTTCCCTTCCTTCGAGTACTTCCCAAGCAGAAACGGCCCAAGCATTTGAACATGCTTCACACCTTTCATACCAAGCGGTGGCAGATTGAACGGATCAAAAAGTGGAATTTTTTTCTTTGAGTTCTTCAATGGGGCTTTCCCTGTCCACGATCTCGACATTGTGGGTGGTTCAAACAACAAAAATGCTGGCTCTCGAATTGCCAAAGGCTTCACCTTTGGGGCTTCAGAATAACTATACTGAAACTCAAATGGGGCACTAGGGAAGAGGTAGGAAATGCCAGACTCGCCAATGACGATGGAGCAATCACCTTCCGATTTCAAAACTTCACTTTTAACAGGTTTGTAGTACTTGGAACGGCCATGAAACTTTGAGGCCAGGGATTAGTTGGGTTTTGGGGTGGCATTTTGGGATTTTCGGGGTGGTGGGTATTTGGGAATTGGGATTGGCGGGGAATGGGAGGCAATGGCAGGGACAGAATGATCGTGCGATGGTAGAGGTGAAGGCAAGGAGGAGAAGAGGATGGCCCCTGGACCTTGCAATAAGGCTACAATTACCATGGAAGTATAAAGATTTTGGATGAACTATGATACTGTAAGTGATGGAAATGGTTGAAGGATTAAGTTGAAAGGAAGGAAGATAGAGTTTCTGGTTTTTCAATTGATGGCTAATGCGAAGATATTTTTTCAGCATATTCGGCGAGGCAATGTTGGCTGACTGACCAACAATTAGGCCCACATACTAATCTGTGTTCGTGCGAATTCGGTCTGCTTGAACTGCAGTCCGTGAGACTTGGCCCGTCTAGCCCTGTTTTCAAACAGGTTGTTCTTTAACATATCCAGTCCACTCCAGATCCGCGGTCTGACCCGTTTGGCCCGCAAGCCTTAGGCCTGTTTAACGTCCCTAAAAAATATAATATATAATAAGTGTTATTATCATTTTTCCCTTAATATGTGGCGAATTATTATTTTTCCCCTAATATTTAAGGAAATATCAAAATATTTCTTATTATTAGAGCTATTATCATTTTCTTGCTTGAAGTTTGAAGAATCATCATTTTCTTCTTAATGTTTGAGAAAACATCAAAATACCCATTACTGATTTTTTTATTTTAAAAAATAAAATAAAAAGAAAAAGAAAAAATTTCCTAAAATTTTAAAAAATAAAAAAATAAAATTTACGTAAAATAATTAAATAATATGTCATAATTAATTATATTATATATTGACTATAATTTCAATAAAAAATAATAAAAAAATTTCTTAACTTTTTTATTTTTTCTAATTTTTTTAATTTTTGTAAATTTTTTTGCTAAATTTTTTCATTTTTTTTATTTCATTTTTTTTAATAAGGTTGTGGCTGCTGTTTCTTGCTTGCAAAGAAAGCAGCAAGTAGAGGAAATAGCGAGCTGAAGGAGGAAGCAACGAGGTGGATGTAGAGAAAGAATCTAATCCATATATTAAAGAAAAAATCGATCTTATATTGTACGTTTTGCCAGAGAACGTATCATTTTCATGAGTGGATTGAGATTTATTTAATTAAAAAAAATTCCTCTTATTGCGTAATAGTGATCGATGTAGTGAATTACTTGACTTGGTTAAATGGAAGTTATTTTTCTTTTTAAATACTAAAATAAGGGACAGTGCCAAACAACTTTAATTTTTTTATTATATTAAAGATAAATAAACAAAGTTATTATGTCAACATGTCATTGGACAACATCATTATTATTATTGTCAACATGTCATTTTCATGTGTTATTATATCATCATCACTGATAAAGATAGATTTTCAATTTTTTCAACTAATATTAGTCTTATTCAATTCTTTCCACTAAACATATTGTATGAGAATTGTATTATTTCAGCTCATTACTCCTCTGCGTCCTGCTCATCGCTTCCTCCTCCTGCTCGTTGCTTCTTCTATGTCTTACTCGCTATTTTCTTTGCTCGTTGCTTCCTTTGCGAGCAGGAAGTAGCAGTCGCAATACTATTAAAAAAAAGAAATTAAAAAATTTAGCAAAAAAATTTATAAAAATTAAAAAATTGACAATTTTTTGTTATTTTTTATTAAAATTATAGTCAATATATAATATAATTAATTATGATATATTATCTAATCATTTTATATAAATTTTATTACTCCTTTTTTATTTTTAAAATTTTTTGAAATTTTTTTTTTATTTTTTTTATTAAAATAAAAAATATCAATAATGGATATTTTAATGTTTCCTCAAACATTAAGGGAGAAAATGATGCTTCTTCAAATTTTAATAGGGAAAATAATGATAGTTCTAATAATAAGGAATATTTTGATGTTTGCTCAAACATTAAAAAAAAAAAAAATAATTCTTCAAATATCAAAGAGAAAATGATAATAACTCATATAATAATCCAATTATAGTATAATCTGAGCTGTAATCCACTGCATGATGCAAAAAATTTAATATCTGGATCCGAAGATCTGCAAATCATGTAATCTGAAAATTAATGGTTGTCTCCTTCATTACTCATCCGATTACTTTTTTTTTTTTTTTTTTATGTTTCTTACAAATCAAATATGGTGGAAAATAGTTTTACACTACTATATCAGACACAAGAAGAACCAAAATAAAAAAACAAATAGATGTAAAGAAAAGTTATACTTTGCTTTGCAGAGAAGACAGAAAAGAAAGGAAAGGCAAAAGGAATGTACATTATCTTCTATCTACAAACTCTTTGCTTTAAAACTAGAGAAGAAAAACATTAGTGAAAGAAAGGATACAGAATAGAAAAGAAAATTAAAGGCAACGAAAGAAAACCAAAAAAAAAATCTTGTTCACTTGAGCTATTTTTTTTCCCGTAATTTGTTTCACTATTTTGGAAAGAATAGTGAAGCTGATGTATAGATCAGCGTTCACTTGTACCTATAGTAGCATTTTAGACTATAATAATAATATATTTCATGTTCTAATAAATTTGTTTCGCAGTTAGCTCAATTGAAATAGACATTTATATAAATTATTTTATCTTTTTCTTTTATAACACACAGGAGGTCATATCATATAGATCGGAGAAAAAAGTGTATGAAATTTATGCAAATTTATATACCTGTCTTTACAATATTTTTTAATTTTAAGATTAAAATTCGTCCCACATGAGCTATTTATTCCTTGCTTGCTATACACAACTAAATGTAAATGAATAAAGTCAAGTTGAATATTTGCATACTCAAATTTGAGCTCATAAAAAATAAATGAGTTTGAATTCAAATTTAAATTTATCAAGCCTAAAAAATTTGAGTTCAAATTCGAGCCTAATTTGAATATGAGTCAAAATGAGATTATATGAGTTTATACAAGCAATATATTATTTAACATTAATTTCTTATTGAATTTAAAATCTTCAAGTTGAAGTTCGAGTTTAGATTGAACATGGGTCTAGACAAACTTATATACAATCTTAACAAATAATTTGTTATTTTATCCAAGCATATAAAAAAAGTTACCTTTTACAAATAAACTAAACATCAAATTTTTGAATCTTATTTTACATAAAATATAAGTTTTTTTTTTTTTATAACCATCAAGTCTATCACAAAATATCTACACAATCATTTCATAATATCAACAATTACACTTAACAAAAATTAATAAATACTAAAAAATTAATTACATCAACTAAAGTAAGAGGAGACTCAATAATTAATAATGTAATTAAATTATTTATGTATTTTATTATTATATGATATCAAAATAAAAATATTTTTTTGTTATACTCGCGAACAATTCAAATCAAGTAATATGAGACTTAAACTCAGCTCATATATTAATCGAGTTTGGCTCGTTTAGGGTTAATCCATTTAAAATCGAATTTGAATCAAATTTTATTGTGAACTGATCTCAAACTATTCACAAGAAAAGCTTGACTTGTTTGCATTGCTATACATAACATGGTTGATATAAAATAAGACATTATATACTTGAGTATACTATTTAAAATTTTCCTTAATTTCAAGCTATTCATATCTTTTTTTTTTCATCCTTTCCTGTCTCATCTCTTCTTTTTTTCTTTTCCTATGTTATTGAATAAACAAACCAATTGGGTTCATCACTTGAAACTACAAGCAAACGATTAAGCTTTCAATAACATTTTATCAAGAATAATCTGGATAGATATAAATAATATTGCAAGTTTGTACAATGTGAAGAAATTTACAAAAGGTTAAATTAAACAAGAGATTAAGAATACTTGAAATTTACAATGTTTTGAGAAATTGCCCACTCGCAACAAGATTGAGCAAATATCACTGATCAAATCAAATAAGTATAATCTTTATTTTTTCCCTTTTTTTCTCATAAGTACAATCCACTAACCATGAAAGAGAGTCCTAATTTCTCATTTCTTTTTTACCCTCGTTACAAATCCAAGCCGTCTACATTCTTGATTCCTATTTGTAAATAATTCAGTTCTCATCATGAGTGAGCTTATATAATTTAAGTAAAATATGATGATATTAATTTTATAATTTTTAATTATCATTGTCTTAATAAAAAAAGATTGTGAAGTTTGAATAGAGGACTTTGAAAATATAAAAAAAAAATTCCTAAGACCAATCATGTTTTCAGTTTTATCTTCCCACTTACTCCCCATAGTGTTTATATTTAAATTTAAGGTTATAGTAAAATGAGTATTGTTGCCTCTAAGAGTGATGGAAAATCGCTCTCTAAGTGTGTAGGAATGATATTTATAGTGAGAAAATAGTTAGACATAAAAATCAGTTATTAATTCAAATTTACTTCAAAGAAATCGGTTTTCAGAGAAAATTTTTCTCAATTCCCTCATAATGCAAGACGTCGGTGTAAAATTAAGGTAGAGGAATTGATTCTCATACTCAAAATTTTCAAATTTGGATCGATTTATAAATTGATTTTTTTCAAAGTGTAAGGCTCTCAAAGTAAAACTTGGGGTAGGGGAATTGGTTTAAAATTTATTCTTGAGCACTTTTGTTTTACCTGAACTGCAAGATTTAATTCCTCCTTTAAAACTCGAATTTTAACTAAATGTTTTGAAATGATTTTTTTTATTAAAACATTTTAATTATTTTTCAAAACATTCTTTTCAACTAAAAATCATATTTTCTAAAACTAAAATTTATAAAAACTTTTGCAAACATGGGGAAAATATTTTAAGGAGATTTTCCAAGATTCTTAAGTCAAATAACAATAAAAAAAATATTTTTCAAACTTGTACTAAATTTAATAAATCTCTAAACCTTTAAAAAAATTTCTTGAGTCTAAACTAAATCATCAATAATAATTCTAAGCTCTTCTTAGATAATTCCACTAAAAATAATTACAATAAACATATATGAAATATTTATTATCATCAAAATTAATTAAGAAAACGTCTTTTAATTCATCAAAGGATAGTTTTTTTTTTTTTTTTTTTTTTTACTTATCTTAGATGTTGAGCTGGATACAACTAGTGTCAAGATGCTTCAAAGACATCAGCTTCAGCTTATGAAAAGCTTCTCTGCAATCAATTTTTTATAGCATTCAAGTGGTGACAATTTGCTTAATATATGCTTTAAGAGCTATAAAAAGAAGCATTATTGCACAACATCACTTCTGATGTTACCTTTGAGAGGAATATAAAGGACATGACAAAACATTATTTTGATACATTTTCATCCATTTTGCTACAAAAAAAACTATTGTCAAATATGAACTTTACTCTGATACATTTTCATCCTATTGTTAAAAAGAGAGGACCTTGAATTTTAGAAGAATATAAGGCTCTACTATATTAAGTCTTAAGAAATGTTTGATATCTGCTTAAATATTTCACAAGTGTCAAATAAAAATTTCATATTTTTGTCCTTAAAAGTATTGTTGATTATCAATTATCATATTAAAATTGCTGTTTGAAATGAGTACAACTTATTTTTGAATATCAGTGTTTCATAAATTCTAAGCAAGAAGATAGTAATAAAAGAAAATTTTCAATATACTATCCAATTCAGTAACCGGTTCAAAATTACGAATGCATGATTGTAGGCGAAAATGTCACTTTATTGTTATTAGATCATCTCTAATTTCTAAGTGCCCATTCTTCCTTCATGAATAGCATCCTTCACTATTGGACCCTACCTGATCTTTTCTCATCAAGAAAAGAAGCAAAAGAAAAATTATATTGCAACTTAAAAATTATAATCACAAGGAAACAATTAATAGGGTTCACTACTACTTTTTGATAGAATTGAAGCTCCAAGGACAATAACAACAACATTATTTCAATGGCAACACACAATCAACCAATGCTTTAGAGTTTTATATAAAGCACTTCTTAGAAGCCTTCTCAACATTAATTCAATGGCAAGACACATTTGCTTGAAAGCCTTCTTAGAATCTTCATTGCAATGTGAAGCACTTCTTGTTGGCTGGTTATACTAACATTGTGGAATGTTCAAAACTCTGTTTTTGTTTTTTTGTCTTAGGATAAAAAAATCAAAAAGGAATAGTTAGAGATAAACATATAAAAGGGAGTTTTAAAAGGTAAATATATGCAGCCATTTACTAAGAAGTGAAGATTTTTACTATATTATGAGGATTATTCACATAATTTCCCAATTGTATTGAGGAAATAAAGCCCAAATGAGCTTATAGATTACAAGACTTTATTAGAAAAACAAAGATATTTTTAAAAGAAACATACCACTTTCTGAATTTGTTAATGGCAATTCTAATTATTCTAAAATTTTATGCCTTTTCATCCCACATTCTTTATCTAAGAGGCCATTGAATATCAAGTAGTTCAATTCTTTCTAAACAAGTTAAAGACTAGTAAGATACCATCTTATTTTCTTCCCAGGGTAGAAAGAATGTCGAGTTTTCTAAAAAAATTTATTACCCTTGATTAATCATATATTAATCTCACCTAATCCCTTGTTTAGAATCAAGAAAAAATGAAAATTCATTTCATTTGAAATTAAATCCATGTGTAAACTTGTTTACCAATCCACTTTTAAATAAATCAAATTCATTTTTTTTTTGTCATTTTGTGATTCCAAATGAGAGGTAAAAAAAAAATTCATAGCATTAGAATCTCATACTCCAATTGTTATTATACTTAATTCAATGACCATGAAACATCATGAAAAGATAAGAATTTTTTGTTGCCATTTTAGTCGCAGTAATGCAATTTAATATGAAGATTAAAATAAGGTCAATTATGATTGAAAGTGAATGAAATGAGTGGGGTTGTAACAAACCTAAATTGATAAAAGAATTGGCCTTGAATCAGATTGTAGGTCCGAGATGGTCTTCTATTTTTGACGTGTTCTACAAAAAAATTCATGATTGTCAAAATATTATGGTATCATATAGAGATGCTCTTAATTAATTCATACTTTAAATATTGAGGTTCCCTTGATCAAATCACATATTAAATCACATTAGAAAATAGCTTAAGAATTAAACGAAAATGTCTACATGAGATGCTGTATAGATTCAATTAATGAATTTGTATAAAGATTATTGATAAGATAAACAAAATAAGTAGTGAATTAGATTAAAGGTGCCTGGAGGTTTTAAATCCAGAAACTGACCATTTAAAACCATAAGGAGGTATTAAAAACCCATGTAATCAGCCCCTAAACCAATTGGAGATGATCTAAACCCTAAACCTATTCTCAAAATCAAAAGATAACACTTAATCAAGGGTTGATAACTGATAATTAATAATATTTATGATATCCTATAATAAGGATCTTCTAGATATAAAGTTTTGCAACAATTGATTGGATATTTAGGATAGAAAGATCAAGGGAGAAAATCAAAATAGAGATCACAAATTGAGGTTTATATATATATATATATATATATATGTATGTATGTATGCATATTCCTATTTTCCCCTCCCATGTATTCAGAAGTCTGAAAAGAAAATAATAAAATTGTAAAAAGATATAAGTGATTAAAGAAATGAGCCAAGTTCAATAAATTCAAAGTGTAATGTTTAAAAAGTTCAAATTGATATATATAGTTCAATTTAGTACATACCTGCGTTTGATATTGGCACTGTATGATTGCATCAAAACCTTCTTCGGGGTCATACTCTGTGTCTTCAATAGATACAG
The DNA here is from genome assembly GCA_026873985.1 of Saraca asoca. Classification (NCBI taxonomy): domain Eukaryota; kingdom Viridiplantae; phylum Streptophyta; class Magnoliopsida; order Fabales; family Fabaceae; genus Saraca; species Saraca asoca. The sequence goes on from JANHAO010019828.1 coordinate 12,093, forward strand.
AGTAAAGATTTGGTGTGAATGTGATCCCATGACAAAATGACTCTATCTTTTTGCAGTTTTTAATAGTAATCCTCCCACATATTGGCAGCTCAAAATCACAAGGACCTAGAGAGAAACGGTTTAGGCCAGGTAGATCTTCTAAGACCAATGTTCGCAAATTAGGGAATATCAAAACTCTAGTCTCATTTGGTTCTTGAAATATTTTGTCGTCCTTATCTATTGTGAATGCTACAATCTCTTCCATCATCTGACAGTCCCATACATTGACCCAACCGAGTTGTGGAAGGCATGTGGCTATAGAAAGAGGGAACACACTTTTTAAACTGTGACAAGACTTGACTTCAAGATCGTGTAGATTCCCAAAGCCTAAAATCGAACCATGATGACTTCAACAAATGCTGGCTAGTTTTGGCAGAGAACGCAAATACATGTACCGCAATTCATAGAGCATAATACCATCCTCTTCATTATCTGCATTTGCTACCTTGGATTCAAATATCTCAACAACTTAAACACATTCTATTACATAGAGTTTTTTCAAATGTTGGAATCTGTGCGTCATATTGGATGGAACACAAATTAATAAATTTTCATAGCCAGTAAGGTTGAGCTCTGTCACTCTTGTAATGTAACCAAGTAGGTGTTTATCGCGGTCAATCCATCCAAATGTCTCTGACTCTTGTATTTGTTCCTGCGAAACACCTATTTGTATTAATACATTAGACTATTTTTTTTTCTTCACCTAAGCACTTTTTTGTGTAAATAATATATATATTAACGTTATTACTAGGGAGCTATGTTTATATGAAATCTTTAGTCATTGGTTTCTATTATTGTTGGAACAAAAAATTATTAAAAGCTTCAAAATCACCAACAACCAGCAAGAAACAGGGTGGAACCTAAATGCTCAAATATTAAAGAAATAAGCAAAATCACCAAAAACAGCTAAATTGACTCACAATCAGCAACAACCAGCAAGA
>JANHAO010019829.1:0-13068 GCA_026873985.1 Saraca asoca
ATTTATTTCTTTATTTGATAGTATTGCCAATAATTTTCTAAATTTTTTTCTTGCATTTTATGCTTATTATATCATTTGAATTTGGTTTATAGATATTATAAAAGGTCTTGAAATCACAATTTTATTGAAGCATAAACACATTTAAGCAAATTATGAGTCATCACCATTTTAAAGAATTACTTGCAAGGTGCATTCAATGGATACCCTTATAAAAAAACTCAGTGAGAAATAACTTCCATTTTCTTTGTGTTTTATTCAAACACCCCCTTTCTTGCCTTCTCCCTTTACTTTTGCAATCCCTTGTCTCTCCTCAATCATTTTGCAACAACATTTGAGTACTTTCACTAACTGCACGGCGACAAGGCGACAAGGTATGTTCTCTATGTTTAATCTGTTGTATTTGTTTTTGTTAGTGGTTGCTAGTTGCTCTACATATGAAAATTTTATCTAGTGGTATAAAGAAGAAGACAAGGTAACCCACATTGTAGAGAAGGGTGAATTGCATTTTTGAAAACTTTCACAACTTTTAGTGTTCACTTTGAAAATCTCTTAATTTTGAAAATTCATAGGATGGTTTTAACTCAAACAAATTCAAGATAGTTTGATGAAGATGTTTGCACATTAAAAATAACAAATCAAATCACTTGTATAAAGAAACTCATTTAATTATACATAAGCAAGGCCTTAATAAGCATATTTATAGAAGAAAATCACTTCATTCAAGCTTGCCAACATCTAGGCAATATGATAAAGTACAAAATACTCAATAAAATTTAATAAAAAAAAATAGAGCATCCCACAATCTCAATCATCAATAAAAGTAAAAACACTGAAAAATAAAGAGAGTAGAGATAGAGAGATTTAAACTCAATTTATAGTGATTCTTTTTTGAAAAATAGTCTTCAACGTGTACATCCCCTTCCAAGATCTTAACTAAGTTTGAATCCACTAAATATCACTCCTTTCATGTTTAAACAGGCACTTGGAGAAGCCTTTATAACAATTACTCAACTATAATTGAAAACCCCTTTGAGAAACTTAACCACTCACTAGAAAAGGAAAAATAAATAGCTCAATCACTCTTTCTAAAGGTCCTAAAAATATAGAATAAAATGATCTTTCCCTTTAGATCGTTTGATCTAGATTGGATTCTAATTAGAGTTTCAAACAGTAGAAATCTTTTTAAAGAAAATTGTATTTGGAAGCTAATTGGATAATCAAATATTTAATTGAATAATTAGGAATATATTAGAGTTACTAATTTGATATAATGTGGTATTGCAAATTCAATTAAACAATTAACAAGATTCTATGAGAATGTATTAGAAACAGAATAACAATTACAATAGAATAGCAGAATTACAAAATTGCAGAATGTAGTAGCGAACCAGTATGTAGTAAAGAATAATAAAGAAACTGTAAAGAAATAATAAAGACACAAGAATTTTTAAAGTGATTCAACTTAAACTGAAATCGCAGTTTGAGTCTATGTCCATTGGATAATCCTTAATCAGATAGTCTCTCTTATTATTCAAAATCACAGGAATTAAACTGGGCTCCTATAACCAATTTACAACAAGATTTTCACTAGGCTCTTACTAGACCTATAGATACAAAAATTCTTATATCTCCTATAGACTATGGTTAACCTCATAACCTAGAGATATTCTAAGAATTCATCACAATCTTCAACTAGCAGTGATCAATCTTACAATCAAAGACAATACAAAGGAAAGATCGACCTCTTCTTTTATATATCTGATTCCTATTAACCTAGAAATCTAAAAGGTAATCAAGAAATATGGTAAGAAATACAATAACAAAGTTTAAGATAAAGATCTCAAACATCTAGAGTGAAATTCTCTTTAGACTTGATAAAAGATCCTCTAAGTTGCTTATATATGTCAAAGTAGTAATGAATCTTATTAAGCTCAAACAGATATGAGATTTTTGCTCTTGTAGAAGTGTGTTAGTTATGAAAACTACTAGGTTGGAAAAGTGCTTAGGGTGCTGTAACCAACTTTCAAAAAATAACCAATTTTTAGGTCATAAATCAATTCGTAGCGGTTACTAACTAATGAATTGATTTGTGAATCAATTTATCTATGAATATCACAATGATTGTTCATGATTGATCGAATCATAGTATATTGCAATCAAGTCTTGAATCGATTAAGGAATCGATTTAGTAAAAAATTTTAACCTTCAGTAAGAAATATTTTTCATAAATTTTCTTCATGACTCGATTGGTGAATTGATTCGAGTAGATTTTCACAAGTTCTTCAATGAATTGATTTGTGAATCAATTCACACAGTGAAAAATAATTTTTATAAAACTTACACTTGTGAAAGATCATTTGAAAACATAATTTGAAAATACTTTATTTAAGCTCATTTCACTTGATTTATTTCTACCTCAATTTGATCATTTTGGAAATTTATTTGGATTAAATCTAATTATAATACACTTATAAAAGATCCTAGAAAAAATAATAAAAACACTAAAAGTATTGTTAGATCTCTTAATATCTTGAATGTCACTTGATCAACTTGTATTTACAAAATGAATAAATACTCAAAGAATATAGTTAGATCGTGATATCAATCAAAATTGCTTTTCAACATCAAAATTGAAGAATATATGTCAAAAAGGCTAACAATCTCCCTCTTTTTTATGGTGATAAATAATTTTAGATAAATATCAAACTATTCATACAATGAAACATTTTAATTAAGGGTCTTTCTGTTTACTCCCTCTAAAATCCAATTATCTAAAATCTCATCTTTTTCCCCTTTTTGACACATCAAAAAGCAATAGTACCTCATTAAAAATAAAATAACAAAGTTTAACAAGGGTAAAGGGATTTCAAGAATTCAAAATTGTTTTTAACTTGATTTTGATACTAATCTTCAATTTAATACTAATTCATATCCTATTACTTTTCAATATAAAAACTTATCTAAAATCACATAACTTATCATTGTTCTCTTTATTCTCCCCCTAAGTAATGATTCTACTTCATTTTAGATTTTTGTATGAAACCATTTATTTTTCAATACATCAGGTGTTAAATCAATTATGGAATCGATTTCTCCAAGATTGAATCGATTTGGACATCAATTCATTGAGGTTGATAAAATTTTTCACAAATTTGAAATCTTCCCAAAAGATTAAAAATTGTTCTGTATCGGTTCTGGAATCGATTCATAGTATAAATTTTCTACTTGTGAATCAATTTAGAAACCCATAAAAAACCTAAAAAAATTTGAATCGATTTTGCATTCGTGTTAGAAAGTTCTGAAATAAATTTTCATGTAGTTTGGCTTCAAAATTGTGAACACATGATATATTTATCAATAATGATCAATTTAACAAAATTTTTGAAACAATTCTATGCTATTTATACTTAGCATCTCATATTAAGTACTAGCAAAAACAAACTTAGAAAAACTCTTTATGTCTAAGTTAGAAATTGCAATGTACAAAACAATTAAGCATAAAGATAAAAGGTATGAAAATATACTGAAATTGGGGGATTAAAAAAATTTTGCCTTGTAGTGAGAGCAACTGCTGTTTATCATCATGAGTTGCTTCTATTTCTCCCACACAGACCTACAAAATGAAACTATACTTGCTTCGCTAGTACCCAATGAATATTGGGTCCATATTGGTTAGTAAACATAGAAAGATAACCTTTTGATAACCATACAAGTTTCTCATTTGGTTGCAACAAATATGTTCTATTTTATAAGGATAGTGCTTTATATATTACTCCTTTTGATTGTAGTAAAAACATGTAATGTGGCTAAACTTCCTATTTGGCTTAGCAATCTTAGAACTTTTCTTTAGTCTCCTATTGGTTTGTTGTTTATGCCTAAACAAGTTTTACTTTGGAAACCAATCTAATTTTGCAGTATATCATTTAATCTCATTTTGCTACTTGTAAATCCTTGTAAAGCCTTAGTCAATGTGTCTATCTTAGATCTATAACTTCACATTGATCACAAACTTTATTTTCATTCATTACCTTTTCAGCTAAGAGATTCAAATCATGATTTTCTTTCTCTAATTGACTAATTCTCTCAATCAAACTATCATTTTTACTTTTAGCATGCTTCAATCCTTTTATAGCCTTTTTGAATGCATCATAAAGCTCTTCATGTAAATCATCAGTTTCATCATCATTAGTAGAATTATATTCATAATCACTCAAATCATCAACAAAATTAAGCTTATCTATAGAATAAAAGATAGATTCATTACCAAATACCTCATTGTCATCTTCTAGTTTCACCATGAGACAAAGAAGTGCTAATTCTTCTACTTCTTCCTCATCTACTGAAGAATTAGCTTACTTATCATCTCAGAAAGCTAGATTTCCTTTCTTGAAGGCTAGTTTTTTCTTCTTCTTTTAATTTTCAATTTGTTTCTTCAAATATGTTGGCCAATTTGGCTTAAAGTGTCCAGTTACACTCAAAACTTGTTGATATATAAGAAGAATTTTTTGGTTCCTTCTTATTTTGATTTCTTCTTAAAGGAACAGGTTTCTTCTTTTCCTTATTCCTCTTTTCTTTGACCATTTTCTACAGGTTTTTGCTTAAAGAGACTAATTCAACTTCTTGTTTTTCACTTTCATTGTTGTCTGATTTTTCTTCATCAAATTCAACTTTCTTTGTAGCCTTCAGTGCCAATGTCTTCTTCTTTTTGTTATCACCAGTTTTCTTATACCTCTTAAGCTCTAGTTCATGCTCTTCTAAATTCACATAGAGCTCCTAAATTATTGGCATCCCCATCTTTAGTGATTCTTTTATGGCTGCTATTTTTCAGTAAGAGATCTTAGAACTTTATGCACTAAATCTTCATTGTCAAAGGTTCTTCTAAGCAATATCAAATGCTTAGTGATGGTAGTGAATCTTTGGATAAGGTCTTTAATTAATTCACCTTTTTCTATTTTAAACATTTCATATTCAGAAACTAACACATGTACTTTATGTGCCTTAACCTGAGTAGTGCCTACATATGCTACTTCTAAAGTGTCCAAATCTATTTTGTAATGGTGCATGTAACAAGTATTATAACATCAATCATGGAACTTTGAGATTAAGGACATAAAGAAATGTTTATAAAATTATTTTTAAAGAAACAAGATTTTTTTTAGAAAAAAAACTTTAGAGAACAATACTTATGATTTAAGAAACATGAAATCAACAAAACTTATATAGAACATTTTGAATAACCAAAAATATAAGAACAAAAGGTGTACCCAACCATCAAGAATACAAATAATCACCAATAACAAGCAATTGTAAAGAAATAAGCTTCATTTAATATATATGATCATTGAAAAACATAGAGCCACTATCTTTCAAAATTCAAACATAAGCATATAAACACTTTCAAGAAGCATTGATGACATATTTGCCTTGATATGAGGAATTACTTTCCTTTAGCACAAAGAAAACATATCATTTTAAACATAAATCCAAATATAGCAATAATGTGTTTAATCTTTAACTATATAAACTTAATAAAGATATAAAACATATTAAGCATAGAGAGAGGATAAATTATACTAAATATTTGAATTTTCATTGCCTTTTGTGGAAGTTGACTCCTTTGAGTTGATTTGGATTATCTTCAAGTTGAACTTTTCTTCCATTTTCATGCTATGCTTTAGAAAGTGTTACCTTTCTTTCTTATATAACAACTCTAGACAGCTTCTTCGGTACCCAACCAAGACTTGGGTCCATAATGGTTAGATGAGTATTAATATAATGTAGTCATAAGAAAGATTGATTAAGATAAAAAAAGTAAGCACAAAGATCATATTTTTGGAAATCAATTTTCAAAGCATTTGCATATATTCCATATATGAACAATAGACAATAAAGACCAAGGAAACATATGTTAAGCATTGCAAACCCTTATATTAAGTTATATCATCAAGAGCTAAGAGTATATGAAGACAAAGTAAATCTTGTATTCAAGATAGTACCTTATATGCATATATGATTTTAATCAAGATGAAGCACAATCTTCATGCAATGCTTATCTTTTAGAATAATTTCACTTTATTTCAATTAATATAAAATAAAGTAACATAGGAGGCTTGAGAATTTGATACCTTAGTCTTTGCAATAAAAAGTTAACTCTTTCTTACCAGTGCTCCTTTTTTAGAGGATTGAACTTTAGCACTTTATCAATTTGTGTTTAAGAAGGTTCAATTCTATAGATCCTTCTTTTTCTACCCTTTTCTTTTAGAAAAGTTCTTATTGAAGATTTCTTTTTTTTTTTTACCAAAATGTTCATCTTTGCAAAAAAAATTTCTGTATAATTAAAGTACTAGGAGGACTTTTTGGTATCCATTTCATTTTGGGTCCTTCAATATTAGCACTTAAATTTTTAGATACTTTAGGAGCCCAAGTTTCTTTCTTTCTCACATAAGAGTTTCTTCTGATAGAAAATAAGTGAGAAATATGATCTTAATGAATACAATAATCGCAAATAATAGAATTCGTACTAAAATTTTATTTTTCTTAAAAAGCACATTTAGAAAATTTTGGCATTTTATAGAATTTGCACTTTGATTCAAGCATGTTAAGAGGCTTTCTAGATTTTTCAAAAGTAAAATCTATATCTTCTCTCAAAGATTTGGAAAGTGTGCAAGTTAAATGTTCAAATCCTTTTAGGATAAATCATTTTCAATTTGGAAGTCACAAGAAGTTGAACAATCAAATGCCATAAATATTCTATCATTATGCCATTCATTGAGAGTTTACAAGTCATCATAATAAAGACTAGCATTAGAATTAGAATCATATACCTCCAAGTCCCTTTGAGTCATAGAGCTTGCTTCTTCCATTTGAAGCTTAATTTTCTCTTCTTTACAAACATCCTTTTCTTTCTCTTGGAATTGTTTAATAGGAGGCATGGAACATATTTCACATTCTTGTAAATCTTCTTAAGGAATTTTCTTGGCAATATCTTCTTCTTTTTCTTTTTCCTTTACTTGCTCAACACAAACACTTTTATTAATAGAAAAATAATTATTAAGATAAAAAAAAAACTAAGAGTGTCCCAATTTTCTTTGGCACTAAAGCATTTAGAAACTTTGGCAAAAGCATCGTTATACAAACTATTATGCAAAATTTTCATAACTTTAATGTTCAAGGCAAAGTCCCTTTTATAATCATCATCCCATTCACTCCTTAGTTTGAAGGTAAAAGAATCCTCAAGAATATCTCATGAATATAAATCAAAAGCTTGTAAAAAACACTATATTTTTTCTTTTCAAACCTTAAAGTAAGAACTATCAAAGAATGAAGGTTTATAAATATCAACATATTCAAACATTAGATATTTTGAAATATCAATATTTTCTTTCAAAAATGTGCCTTCAATGGTTGTCACAGATCTTCTTGAGATGGTTAAGTCTTTTAAACAAGAGCCTATAACTCTGACATCAATTGTAGGACAAGGCAACCTATACTTAAGAAGAGGTGAATCAAGTTTTTTGAAAACTTCTACAACTTTTAGTGTTCTCTTTGAAAATCCCTTGATTTTGGAAAGCCATGGGATGGTTTAAATTCAAAAAAACCCAAGATAGTTTGATGAAGATGTTTACACACAAAAAATAATAAATCAAAGCATTTGTATAAAGTAACTTATTTAACTATGCATATGCAATGCCTCAATGAGCATATTTACAAAGGAAAAACACTTCTTTCAAACTCACCACATCTAGGAAATATGACAAATAATAAAGCACAAAACACTTAACAAAGTTCAATAATAAAAAAATAGAGCATTCTACAATCTCATTCATCAATAAGAGTAAAATTAGATATCACAATATTAATCACTGAAAAATAAAGAAAGTAGGAATAGAGAGATTTAAACATAAAATTTATATTAGTTCACCCTTGAAAAGTAGTTTTCAAGACATACATCTACTTCCAAGCTCTTAATCAAGCTTGAATTCACTAAATATTAGCCCCTTCAAGTTTAAACAGGCATTTGGAGAAGCCTTTATAACGATTGATCAACCACAATCGAAAAACCTTTTGAGAAGCTCAACCACTTACTCAAAAAGGAAAATAATGAGCTCGACCACTCTTTTTACCCTAGGTAAGATACACCCTAGAAAACCCATATGTGTTTAAAAAATATGACAAAAATATTGCAAGAACTCTGAAGTTTAAATTTCAAAATGAAGCACAATAGGCGTGGATTCATTAAATCTAGCTCATATTCAAAAATTTAGATAAGGAATTGAAGCATAGATGAAAAAGAATGTTTACTTATGAGAAAATAGAGTTTCACACTAAAAGAAAGTGTGAAATGGGTACTTATATCAAATGAATATGGCACATAGTGAAATGATCATTATTTTAAAAATTAACCCTTAGGATCAGAATCGTAATCATGATCATAAATTCAATACTTGAATTTCTGATAAGAATCACAAAATCTAATTTCTAATTTTAAAGTTCCAATTAGAATATCGATTAGAATCTTGAAATCTAGTTTTGTAGGCTTCAATTTGAATTATAGAAAAATAGCGTAAATACCAATTTGAATTGCCTTAAATTACAAAGTTTCTTTCAGTCCTAAGATGCTTGTGATCAAAATCGCAAAATCAAGTCTAAATTACTAATTTGAATCACCAAACATACTATACTTGTCCTGTTCTCATGATCATGATCATGAATATAATCTAAAATTGCTGATTTGAATTGCAAGCCCAGTGTTTGAAAATCAAATTTTGAAAACTCATTTCAAAATCATTCAAAACCATTTCAAACCTTATAATTCAATCCAAAAACATATTTTCAAACTAAAAGAATTGGATAAATCATTTAAGAATATATTGGAATGTTTTTGGTGAAATTTTTCAAAAGCTTTTTAATTAAAACCACATGGAAAACCTTCTAAAAATAATTTCGAACAATGAGCTAAATTCAAATAATTCAAAACCTTTACAATTTTGACTATACAATGCCTAAACTAATTCTTCATCAAGAAATCCAAGGTTATCCAAGATTGATCCACTAAAATTAAATCAAATAAACTTAACCAAAATCACTCAATCCAATCCAAATCACAAATTTATTGAATTTAGAAAAGTAAGGACTAAGGATAACAATATAAAGAGTTTTAAGTTTTAACATCACTCAATCCAAATCCCTGTCCATCCTCCATCCCCTTCTTAGAAAAAAAAATGTTTTTGTCACTTTTTTGAAAACTCATTTTTTTCAAAACAAAAAAGAAAATTTATCTCTTAACCTTTCTAAGAGGGAAAATTCAATGATTTGATCATTCTAAAATTTCAAACCAACTGGTCTTGGTCCTATTTGCAAAAAGATTTATCATTTATTTTCTTGCATTTACCAATATGATTGACAAATATTTTTAACTTGCATCCATATATATATATATATATATAGATGAGTGATGGGAAGTGCAACGATATTACTATTGAGATTAAGCAATACAGGACAAGACAGAAGCTCTCATGACAATAATGTTGCATCTATAGGGTGCGTCATCAAATCCAAAAACTAAACGAAGATGCCTATACCCTAAAGGTTGTTTCAATTGGCCCTTTTCACCCTTAGAATCGAATGTTGCAAAAAAGGGAAAGTTAGAAATAGTTATATCTCAAAAGATTCCTCCAAAGAACTGAAATAAACTTGGACAATTTGGTTAGATGTGTGGAAGAGTTGGAATAGAGGATTTGTTATTGTTACTCAGAGGACATCAATTTTCTCAGGGAGGATTTTGTAAAGATGATTTTATTGGACATCGAATTCATACTTCAGTTGTTCTGTAAAGTCTACAATGGGGAGAAGACAATGGATTATGATTTAGCTTCAAAACAATGGTTAATGACTAATATAATAATGGAATTATATTTACTTGAGAATCAACTTGCCTTTTTTGTTCTTAATGAGCTATACAATCTAGCCTTTCCCAATTCTTAAAGAGATAACCTTCCAACATTTCTTGATATCACATTTGATGTACTTGCAATTGATAATAAATAGGAGTTACACCCTAAATCTGTTGCCATATGTCACTTCACAGATTTGCTTAGAACATTTCGCTTACAACCATTTGATAGAGGGTCATTGAGGGAGGCGAAAATACCAAAGCATGTTTACACTATAACTCAATTACATGAAGCAGGAGTCAAGTTCAAGGTAAATGAAAGGATCCAATGCTTGTTAGATTTGGAGTTTTCAAGATGTGTCCTTAAAATCCCCCACTTACAAGTGGAGGACTCCACTTAGGTTAAATTTTTGTAATATAATGGCTTTAGAGCAATGCCATTACCCTAATGAATAATACATTACAAACTATACTATGGTTTTAGATTGCCTTGTAAACAAGGAATCAGATGTGGAGGTTCTGGTTTGAATGGGAATATTTCAAAACATGCTAGGTGACAAGAAGGTTGTGGCTAAACGTGTTAATGATCTTCAAAAAAATATCACTTCCTTGGTAAACTGCTACTTCTTCTGTCGCGATTTCAATACTTGTTTTTACCTTTATTCAAACAATTTGTTCTCTCTTTCAAGTAGTGAGTAGACTAGGTTTAAACTTTTGATGTATTTTGAAAATATGTATAAAAATATTATTCAATTCCTCGTATGTATGGCTAAAGATTGGTGTTGTATAAATTAATTATTAATCTGTATGAGAAACTCAAGACTTATAGATTTCCTTTTCCCTCTTTGCAAATCTCCCAATTAATTCCCTATGATCATGATGACAAAAGGGGCTTTGAAGTTTTAATTTATATAAACTCTATAGAATATATTAACAATGAAGTGACATATCATCAATATACATAAAAGTAAATTTATATATATATATATTGGCTTTTGTGGTAACAGAGTTTGAGTTTTTCATACTCTGCTTAGTTTGAATATAATAGACAATGTTGAAAAGATTAAAACTCTTTTGAATTTGTTAGACCCATATACATATATAAGATTATTTGGACCAACTCAATGAGTGAGCTACTAACGAAGCTCAAAAGCTTTACTACATTATGAAAAAAGAAATTAGACATATAATTAAATTTATCATTAACATGTTATGTGTAATTTAAAAAACTAATAATGATAATGTGTGATTTTTTTTCAACTTACATTACAAAAATTTCAAAGTGTGAGTTTTTCTATGCATAATAATATTCTATGAGTAAATACACTCATCAAGACTCCAAGTGCTATTTTGGTTTTTGCCCATACTAGGGGGAGAATTCCACTTATTTGAGAGTCCATTGATATGTTGATAAAAAGGTCATAGCAAGTGCAATGGTCAACATTGACAATTTGACATGACATAAAAAAATAGGAAAAATTATATTTTACTCACTAGTGGTATAATTATTTTTTATGTGTCTATCTGTGATTAAAGTGTAAAAAAGAAACAATTTGTGTTTTGTACTATTAGTGCTTTGCTCACCTATGATTATTTTTTTGTCTAAATTTAATAGAAATTGTTATGTGCTGATTGCCTTCTTTCTCTATTAAATCAAAATTCTCCATCTAGAAAGTCTGTCCAAAAATTCTTCATCACCAAATTCAATGATTTCAAATTTGAAACCATCACTTTTATTGATTTTTCTCCATTGGAAGGCTCAAATCCATTTTGTGATTAGTTTTAATATGAATTTTTTTTTTGTTTTAAATTTTCATCCACTTTTGTATTCCTTTAGATGATTAACTTATGATTTTTGTCTAACATGTTATTTTATTTATCCTTACTGATGTAATTTACTTTCGAATTCTATATAAATTTCATTACTTTAAACCATTTCATTAACATCATGGAATATGGATTATATTCTTGGCATGGGGCTTTAATTTGAAAAGGTAACTATTCATCATCACCCTCTTTTCTTCTATATCAATAAACTAAATTTGGTAATGAAGAGCTTCCAGACAAAACTTTTGTACCAAGAGCTCTAATTTAAAGGAAAAAAGAAGATAAGCATGTGATTGACACATGACTTCATTAGATTTGGACGGAAAATTATCAGAGGTGGGAAAGTATTAATGGTGCAAATCATATGTTGTCTCTTTTTGATACATTAAATCACATGTAGACACATTAAAAATAAGTATATACCACAGTATCATAGACCGGTAGCTTCTAGCCGAAATCTTGTGACGCATGCTTGCCACTCTTGGCCATCATACCAGCCTTCCAATAAATTTGAGCCACACTTGAATAGATAAATAAGGCATTACGGAATATGCATAACATATTTGAAGATAACATAAGTAAGTAAACTCAAGCAACTAAACAATCAAGCCTTAAAAATGCCCCATATAAGTAGCCTCTAGCGTGCAATAGGCATAAAGGGACAACCACGTGAATAAGGAGAGGGAAAATCATTTTTATTGATATGTGTTGCATTATATATATTAGAGTGTGTAGGGGAGGCTTCAAGCTAATACACCCCTTTAGGCCCCTAGACTAAGTGCCAATGAGTTTCGAATGAACACTCAACAAGCTGTTAACACTTTTCCTTTTAAAAAGTATTCTAAGTCAAAGCATTAATGACACAAGTAAATATATATTTTTTTCGAGTTAATATAAAGACTTTTCTCTTAATTTAAAAGGTTTCTAATGTGTCATTTCATGTAGATACGAAGATCAAAATGCAATGATCACAGTCATGTATTGTTCTACTCGAATTGGACAAATGAATTTTGCCAAAATGACATAAATACCCCAAAAATAAGAAAAATGGGAAAAAAATTAACACACAAGTACATTTGCTCCCAAATATAAATCACAGGGCCTCCTCTTCATGTTTAATTTTCTCATCAAATTCTGTTTAAAATCGAGGATATTTATGTATCAAATTGATTCACAATGCGAGCTTGAAACACATAGGTAGATAAGCTAAATTTTTCCTAAAAAATATTTATATAGTTTTTCACCTAAGGTTAAAAGAACATCAATTCACTTGTCTATTAACCTTATTATTGACATATAAAGGAGGATTTTCTCTTATTATTTCAGTGGAAATATTGTTAATTCTTAAA
>JANHAO010019830.1:0-13068 GCA_026873985.1 Saraca asoca
AAGATTCCAAGGTTGCAGGATATGATATTAAGAAAGGAACCACAGTTTTCATAAACACATGGAGCATTGGAAGAGATCCTTCACTCTGGGATGCACCAGAGGAGTTCTATCCCGAGAGATTCTTAGGAAAAGAGATCGATATGAAGGGTCAGAGTTTTGAACTATTGCCATTTGGATCTGGGAGAAGAATGTGTCCTGGGTATAATCTTGGGCTGAAGATGACTAGCTCTGGCTTGGCAAACATGTTGCATGGTTTCAATTGGAGTTTGCCTGACAATATGAAGGCATAAGATTTGAACATGGATGAATCATATGGGTTGGTTACAGTTAGAAAGTCCCCACTTGTTGCTATTGCAGAGCCGAGACTCCCTACGCATCTTTATTGATCAGTAAGTTTATATTGTAATCCAGTAATCAGGCGGTTCAAGCTACTTTATGCCTATCTCGATTAAACTATTTCTTTGGACAAATCAAAAAATAAGACCATCCACCAAAGGCTTCATTAGTATTTTGGTGTATGCTATTTCATATGGAAGTATCATGATGACGAAAAATTGGTAGATCCTTTGACAAAAGTCATCAAATTTGTTGATAAAATAGATAAAGTAGAAGACTTTCATGAGATATAATGTAATTGTCTTAATTTACTATATTGTCCTCTGTTGTTAGACCCACTCTTATGCTAAGAACTTGAAGTTTGTGTAATTTTTAATGACTACCGATCAATAAAATCAAGTGCACTAGGTATTATAAAATTAAATGATTAGAAAAATGTTTAAAAATAATTTTATTATATCTCTACCAATAATATAAAAGAACAAAGAGTACATGCTTAACTTGTAGAAGAGGCACGTTGTATAGTGTATAACAAATTATACAAATTTATAGATCGATTAGGAAAAGTTGTAAGTGATAGATAAGTGATCTATGCAATAAACAAAGTCAGTCGTACAAGATAAAAATAATTTACCGAACACACTTTGATACTTAAATTAATTCCAAAACTAGAGCTTTAATATCAGGAGTACGGTGAGTGTATAGGCAAGCTACTTGAGGGTTTACATAATCATTGATCATGCCAAACAATTGATGACATAGTTGCATTATCCATGCATGCTCTTGAGCATACCAACTTGCAAGGAGCTTCTTAGGGATTATCTCATTGAGTTATGGATTAATATTGCAATAAATCATGTATTTTTGGACATCATTTCCGATAACAATACCTAGACATTAGAAATTCATCAAAAAAGATGTTGGGAGTTGGAAAACAGTGCACTGAACTTTTTCTAATCCTCATAAATGTTGGAAACAATGACATAGCACAATTCTACTGTCCACATCTATCAGAAAATTGACCAAAATTTTTTTTAAAAAAAATTTGACATGTTAATTTTTTCTTATGTTTTAGAAGACATTAGAAATGTCATGTTACTTGATGACGTGACCTTTTTTGACGTCCTTAAATGTCACAAAGTCATAAAAGAATCAAGTTTTAAAAATTTTAAATTTTCAAGACACATAAGAGTTTTTGACATCTTTAAATGTCGCAAAAATGCCATATGGCATTTTTCGTAGCTGCAAACATCGAAAATTCATTACATGAAAAAATTGATTTTAGATTGAGCAATCCCCTATTTTTCATATCATTTTATCTCTGCCCTAACCTACCTAATCCCTAACACTGATGGCTTACTGTCGGAAGAGTGTCACCATCCATCCCACCACTGAAGCTTGCTATTGCTCTAGGTATTCTTTCTATTTCATTGTTTAGTTCTCTCTTTTCCATATCATTCTCTTTATTTTTCGATTTGTGCATAAACAATATGGATTGTTTACAAATTCGATTGCTCCCCTGGTTTTCCATGTTGACTCCATTTGCTAACTTAATCTGTATATTGGTGAATTCTAGTTGTGATTTGCTTTGTTTATATATAATTTTCTTTGTTTGTGTTTTGTTTGGATTTCTGCATACACGAGCTTCATTTCTTATAATTCCTTATCCAAGGCAAATGTTTTGGAGCTTTTCATAGCAAAAGTAAGTCCAAACCTTGCCACTACTCTTGGGAACCCATACCCTTAAAGGGAGAGGATTTGAAATATCCAGGCATACCTTCACCCGAGAAAGAAAAAATCTCACAGTGCATTCCTGATCTATTGGGCTATCAGTCTCTTGTACTTCTCCAAATTTACTGTCAATTTTCTTGGAGTTAGCTTTAGTTATAAATTCCAATGGAATTTTATGTATCTAGATCTAAAAGCAAGCTTGATTCAAGTTGAGTTCCTTGATATTAAGGCCTACGTCCCAAGGGACAATATTGAGAAGATTTTCCATAATGTCCTAGAGGCCATATCTTATGATTTCATTCACCTTGTCTTCAAAATCAATATTTAAAATGTGGACATTAGGCCTTACCTCTCTAATGATGAAACTGTCATTCAGATTTTAGCTTTTTTTATCATTTCTTTAACAGACTAGTCCTTAAGGCTGTGTAGCCTTGTTGATAGTTATGAACTCAAGGAACTATTAAGCATTTCTAACAACACTATACATCATTATTTCATGTCAGCGTTTCTAATATCACTATAGATCAGAATTGATGATACGTATGCTATGTCACCAAGTTTTTTTGAAGTTTGTGGGCATCGAAAAAACCACATGAGATTACCACATCACTTATTTTTTTTACATCTGCAAGCATTGAAAAAACAAATTTTTTTTACATTTA
This sequence comes from Saraca asoca, assembly GCA_026873985.1. Taxonomy (NCBI): domain Eukaryota; kingdom Viridiplantae; phylum Streptophyta; class Magnoliopsida; order Fabales; family Fabaceae; genus Saraca; species Saraca asoca. The sequence goes on from JANHAO010019830.1 coordinate 2,730, forward strand.
CAAACATCAAAAAAGTTTTTTGACTAATGTTTTTCAAATATCTGTTATTAGTTAGAAATTGTTAACACCAAAATTTGGTCAACTAGTTTGAGTTCAGTATCTCTCCTAACTGCAAACAAAATATGGCAAAAAATAGAAACGAAAGATAACGGAAGAGAAGAAAGATAGCAACCACCAGAAGTTTTATTATGGTTCGGCTAAAGCCAAGTTGGTCCCTACATCCACGCTGGTTTTTGATTATTCACTAAAGGATTGTTTTACAAAATTTGAGTACAATGTCAATATTTTCTCACAATGTACAGTGCTTTATCTATATTCTGATAGAGTTTTTGCATGTAAAATCTTCCTTTCTTCTTTACGGTGTCCCCCCTCCTATTTATAGATGGGGGAAGGGTTACAAATGTAATTTTACAAATAACAAAATGATTATTTCTATCGATTCGAGTATCTAATGCTTGGCATCAGGTAATTAATGCTAGACAAATCATTACTGGACTTCTGGGAGGCTAATATGTAGTTTTGGAGGCTCAGTTGTCAGTTGGAGAAGTGTGCCTTGGATTGTTAACTAAGCTCCGTATGTGTATCTGGCTTGTTGGCCTCACCATCTAGTGTTGCACTGGTGAACGAGCTAGAAGCTTTAGCCTACCATGCTGTTCTTGCTCTATCGCTCTCCTCGAGAACGATTAGGATTGTAGCCTTCTCATTGATAGGTTGAGGGCCTTCTTAGCAAGCTGCGCTCCCTGTTGTGGTATTGCTCAATGTCTTCAGCTTGTGCCTAATGGCCCAGAATCCTCGCTGAGTGACCTCAGTCTCTAATCTGGGCCTCTATCTGGTTAGTTGTGCCTCCTATTGGACCTTAACCGGCCCATACCGTGCTTTCTGGAAAATGTCCATAACATAAGCCCTCTAACTCTCAGCTCACGTTGTGGGCTGGGAGTTGTCATTAACAATCAAAGTATTTGTCTGTAGTCTACAAGATGGATAACTCTTCATATTCATACTATAGTGTTATCTTTTCTATCTTTCAGACTTTCATTTTCTTTGCTTTAGACCATACTTCCCACTGTGCATAGTTTTCAACCGTTAACGTGGCAAACTCATTTTTTCTGGACTGTCCGATCTAGAGCAACCAAATATCCTTTGGGTCATTTGATGAACCTGAACTGATTTATGAAGCTTATGAGGCTCCTTTTGCTTCTTCATGAGATTGCCTGACAGATGCTTTAGTTAAACCCTTTATGCTTTCAGTAGTTTGGCTTCTGGTGAAGCTCTTCAGGGTGTGCATGGTCTATTGCAAAGGTTTTAGGGGTGTGAATGGCCCATTGCATGTGGCTTCCCTGGATAACTTCTCTTGTTGGCTCCTAAGAAGCCTTGTATGGATCTTGAGTTATTTCTTCATGGCTTTTCCGTGGAGTTTAGCCTTACTACCTAGATTCCTGACTCTTTTTTAAATTGCACTAAGTTTGAGTTAGGAAAGGAACTGTTGGCTAGGAAAGGCTATAAGCAGGAGTAGCCATGTCCATTTGTACTTTATCTGATGGGAGTTTATCTCCTAGAGGCTGGCTCCCTTTTCTCTTATGGGAGTGTAGACTTTAAGCCTTTGCTTTGTCTTTGTGTATCAGTTCTTCTAATGTAAATTTGCTTCGTTAAAGGAGTTCTTTTAATAAAACTTTGAGCATTATGTTTGTATTCTTTGTCTTTCCAAGTCTACTGCATGGGCGATTTAATTGGCTACCATTGGCAATATGACTAACCCCTATAAAAGTCGTAACTTGATAATCATTATGTGAAGTGTTTAATGGGATAATCAACCCTTATTATAAAAGTAGAATTTGTGCCAATCAGCTTAAATCAATAAGTTTCAACTTGAAGGATGTGTGCCATATGCATGACCAGTCGGTCGTGTCGGCTTACGAAAGAATTTTGTGCATGGCTAGTACTTCTTGGATGTGAGGTCTTGAAATTACCCACGTAAGATTTCTGTGCATGAATCACTTGTTGGACATGACTTGCGCAAGATTTTTGTGTGTGACTAGCACTTCTTGTACACAATGTCTTGGAATTACCTATGCAAGATTTTTATAAATGAATCACTTCTTGGATGCAACTCGCACAAGATTTTTGTGCGTGGCTAGCACTTCTTGGATGTGTAGTCTTGAAACATCATCATGGTCCAGTCCTACATGACCTATGATCCCAATGAGTCATTTGGTACTCTCATTCATCTCAAGTGCAACACTTCAATTTCCAACGACGATTGGCAATAATTACTCCCAATTTTGATACGCACGTGCTGCGTCATTATGAGTTAACCACTGTCTTCCTTTAAGCCATTGGATTGTGGGTAACTGACAAGCCTTTTGATCCAACAGTGGAATCGCATCCCCTTATAAACTGAAAAAGCCTTCTCTCTTCCTTATAATTGCCATTTGAAAATCTTCAAAGCTCTAGCTTTCTCTGCTCATTCGTTTTTCCCGGTTGCTGTGACAGCTCCTTTGCCACCGATTCCTATCAGTTCCAGTTCACTTTTCCGATTAATACCTGAGCCTTCGAACCTTCTGCGTCCATAAGTCACAATATGTTCCATCTAATCTTACTTTCTTTTGTGTTTTCCTCTTTTGTAGGGAGTAGGGGACTTGATTACGACTGGTTAATAGATGATAGTGTTGATAGATAGTGTCAGTTTAGATGCTTAGTTTTTGTTTGGACTACAATGGTTGGACTACCGGTAAACTTTACGATTTTGGACATTGATTTTAGTTTTTTGGAGATTCTATGATTCGGCCAGAGGGTCCCCTCCATTTGCTAGAGTTCGGGTTGTCAATGCGGTGACATAAGGTATGCATCGCCTGCAGCATAAGGGGTCGTTAGTCTTAGTCTTCGGTGTGATTAGCTCTTAGCGACCTGACTAACCTTTCTTTTTATGTAGATGGGAATAGGTCATGCACGTCGCCATCATATAATTAGAAGCGAGGATGATGAACCAGACTCTTCTTAGAGTGCAGGGGTAGTGTGACATACCGATGAAGCGACTTCGAATAAGAGGGAGGTCGGTACAGACTTCAATGCCCTTTCAGTCCATACTGATGGTCGAGGGGACGCTACCCCATACTGATGGTTGAGGGGCCGTTGCGGGGCAGCGTCCCCGACCATTAAGTATTCAAGTTACATACATCAACTGTGCATCTTCGCGATGTTTGAACCACCATTGAATTATGCCAGATCCCCAAATGGTGCAGTGCCATGGTCCCTGCTCCAGATGATTATGCTTCTCTATCCTCCCCGGGGTTTCATAGCTATCGGTCTCCAACACCTTACAACAAGATTAAGGTTTCTAATGTAACCCTTCATTGTCAACTTCCTGAACAAAATAAAGCTCAGCCCATTCCAACTCACATTGAACTCCTACACTTCACTTATCTCGTTATCCCTAATCCATATGGGCAACGGTCTTCTACCACCATTACATAAAACTTTATGTTACTTATATGATCTAAGGTGTGCAAACTCAGAAGATAGGCTTTACTATCTCTCAACTCGGTAGACTCCATATAAAAGCATCTTGCCGAAGGGGGATGCCAAAGGGAAGTCTAACACAGAGCATTATAAGTCACGTTGGTTCTACATCTTGTGCCCCTCATTGCGCTACTGTAGAAATTTTAATTTTGTTTCTTGTTCTAGGTAGGTAAACTAGGAGCGAGTGAGTTTGATAGGTCTTTGATATTTGCTTCTGATTCTGATCTTTACTTGATTGTGCAAACGGCACCAGTAAGAGATCGACGTTAAGGGCCAAGGAGTTGAAGGTTTTGGATCAGTTCGTGATGTTCAACAACCTTAAGAATGACTTTCAATTTAATGAAAGCTTCATTTGTTATTACAAGCTTGCTCCAGCGAAAGGCACCAAGGTCACTAAGGAGGTAGGAATTCATCGAGTGATGGAGGTCAGGCCCATAAATTTTGATGACTACGACAAAGTAATGGAGCTGATCCTCAAGACACCACCCTTAGACAACGAGGAAGAGGCCCCTCTGGCCCATGAGATTGATCCTCTAGCCCCCCAGCCCCTGACATCAAAGCAACTCTAGTTGTCACAGACCAACCAGCTGCTTCAATTATGGCCCCTTCACAAAGGCCAACCCCCACACCGTGACCTGAAGATGTAATTGCAACTGATGTCACCAGCCTTTCCAGTCCTCCCCCAAAGAAGCGAAAGGTTAACAAAGAGAAAAAGAAAGTGACCCCTCGCAAGCATGCGGCATCAAAGGTCGAGAGTGTAAGGCCATTGGCCAAGCTCAACTCCAAGACAGAAAGATATGCTCAGACCTTCATTGAGAACATGGGCACGATCTTGGGATATGGCGGTCAGGTCAAGGTTTTGGAGGCTGAGGAGTTCACCATTGGGAGGTTGGTTGGGTATGCGGCTCATCACGGCTTGGTAGTAAGTATTGCTTCTTGTCTTGGTCACCCTACTTGCTTCATAGTCTAACCTTATTGTTTATTCTTACAGAGCTTACTGACACTGATGAAGATAGAAGAAGCACTCTAAGACTAGGATGATGAGAAGTCTTCCCTCATGGACAAGCTATTAGTTTCAATAGCTAAGGTACTAGAGTTAAAGGAGAAGGTCAAAGAAATGGAAACCACTCTGTCTTATGAGGTAGAGCATCGTAAAGCCACTATGATAGATCTTAGCCTTACGACCAATGATCTAAATAAAGCCAAGATAGAACTGGATGAGGCTCAGTCACAGACACGACTAGGGATTAAAGTGGCCGACACTGTCAAGAAGAGGGCAAGATCTGCGGAGTAACAAGCTAAGGCTGCTCCTAAAGAGTTAAGGACACTGAAGAGAAAACTTGAACTCTCTAAGGAGGAAGTGGCTAAGATCAAAGCTAAAACGTCCTCATTGGTGGCAGAAACAACTAAGGAAACGAGGACTAAAACTTGTGCTTCTTTCTTCTACACGTTGTGGGAGAGACATCCCGAGAGAGATTTCTCTTTCTTTGGCCCTCAAGCATTGGAGGCCATGGAGCACTACCAAAGGAGAGCTACTAAGGCTAATTCCTCAGCAAAAGGATAGAGTGTTGAGACCACAGCCCCTCCTGCTGAAGTTGTCATTCAAGGAAAAAGGGGCACACAGGTCATTGATGTTCCTCCAGTGGTTAAAGTTCCTGGGGCTCCAGCTCTCGATTCCCAGCTTAATGAAGACCTTGCCCCGGAGGCTTCGGCCTCTTAGGACATAAACTTTGTAGCTTTGATTTTCTTCTCTGAAATCTGTAACGAATTTCGTGGACAATTTATTTGAAATGATTTTATTGTGATGAAAGCTGAACATATCTCTCTTCATTATTTTTGTACTTGAATGTGCTAAATTATTTGCTTATGTTAGGATAAGAATTTGATATGCTATATCAACTATTACCACATTGCATAACACGTTACTTTACATCAAATTCTCTTCGAATCTTATTCCATAAGGAATTCAAAGAATTATATACACATTTATAATAGACCAACTCTTATTCACTAAGACACTTATTAATAATAATGATGGAGGTACTCGGCATTCCAAGATCAGGGGAACTCGTCTGCCAGGTGGTAGGCTCCATCACTCATGACCCTTTTGACAAGGTATGGACCTTCCCAGTTCAGTCCTAAAGTCTCCTCATTGGGTTTGCGTGCTCCAGGAAGGACAAGATGCAGGACAGGATTATCGAGTTTGAACTTTCAAGCTCACACTCTATAATTATAATACCTCACTATGCGTTGCTGGTGGGCAGCAATCTTGAGGCTAGCTCTTTCTCTTGCTTCTTCCATAAGGTCCAAGTTTGTAACGAGCAGCTGATCATTGTCTTCTAGGTTAAAAGCAATTTTTCATTGTGTCATGACCTCAAGTTCTGCTAGGATCATTGCCTTGCACCCATATACCAACGAAAAAGGAGTTTCCCTTATGGAGCTGCGAGGCGTGGTCATGTAGGCCCAAAGTACCACTTACAATTCGTCTACCCAAGCTCCCTTTTTAGCTTCTAACTTGGTTTTCAACATCCTCTTGATGATCTTGTTGATGGCTTTTACTTGCCCATTGGCTTACAAATGATCTACGACTATAAAGCTTTTAGTGATTTTGAAATTGTCAAAGAATTTGACGAACTGCTTGCTAGTGAACTGAGTCTCATTATATGTCACGATCTACTGAGGGACTCCAAACCTATAGATAATGCTGTTTCACACAAATTTTTTAACCTTGAAAGATGGGATTTCAGCAAGTTCCTTCGCTTCTACCCACTTGGTGAAGTAGTCCACGACTACTATTGCATACTTGCAATTTCCCTGAGCCTTAGGGAGTGGTCCGATCAAGTTTATCCCCTAAATTACAAATGGCCATAGACTGGTCATTTGCTTCAGGTAGGCTAGCAAAGTTTGTGACACTTTTGTGAATCTTTGGCACTTTTATACACCTCCTGATGAGGTTTATAGCATCTTGCTTCATTATTGGCCAGTAGAACCCCTATCGAAGGGCTTTTTGTGCAAAAAACAACCCCCAGCATGGTTTCTACAATGATCTGCATGAATCTCTTCCAAGATGGTGCCACATTCCTCGCCATCTATGCATATCAAAAGTGGGGTCATGAACCCTCTCTTATAAAGTGTGTCATCGCAAATGCAATATCTGGCTACTCGAGCTCACAGATGTCGACCTCAAGTTTATCTTCTAGTAACTTCTCAGTCTGTAGGTAGTCTATGATTGGATTCATCCAGGAGTTAGGTGCTTTGGCACTCGCTATCACAACATCTTGATGCTCAATACTTGGAGATGGAAAGAGCTCTACCGGGATCATTCCTATGAGATCGAGATCATCAGTGGTGGATAGATAAGCCAAAGTATCAGCATGCACGTTTTAGGCTCACGAAATCTAGCTAATCTTATATTGCTGGAAAAAGTTTAGTAATTTTTGGACCTTTTGGAGAGAGCTCATCATCTTCGGCCCTCGAGTTTGGTATTCACCCTTTACCTGGTAGACGATGAGTTGTGAGCCGCTAAAAATCTTTAATCTTTTGACTTGTACCTCCCTGTCCAATGACAAACTCCTTAATAAGGTCTCGTATTCAGCTTCATTATTTATGGCTAGAAATCCAAATCTTAGAGCACAGAAGACCTTATGTCCTTCCAAACTGATGAGAAGCATCTCTACTCTGGCCTTTTGGTTGTTGGACAACCCATCAACGTATAATTCCCACCACAGGGTCTTAGGAATCTCCAACTCCTTTTGCACAGGCCCTGTGAATTTAGCAATGAAGTCAGCCAATGCTTGTCCCTTGATAGCTGACCTGGGCTTATATTCGATGTCGAACTGAGCAAGCCCTATTGCCCATTTGAGCAGTCATCCTAAGGCATCCATCTTTTGCAGAACTTGCCTCAGTGGGAATTGAGTAAGGACCCTAATGCTGTAGGCTCAGAAGTAAGGTCGCAGCTTTCTCGAGGTGATAACTAGGCAGTAAACAAGCTTTTCCACGGGTAAGTGTCTTGTTTCAACATCTAGCAGTCTTTTACTTACATAGTAGATAGGGAGTTAAGTTCTTCCCTTTTCTTGTGTTAAGGCCGTGCTTAAGGCATGCTGGGATACCCTTAAGTATACAGTCAATCTCTCACCCTTTTTTGGTTTAGAAAAGAGAGGTGCCTATTTGAGGTACTACTTAAGCTTCTGAAAAATGACCTCACACTCTAAAGTCCATTCAAACCTCTTCGCCTTTTTTAAGGATGTCAAAGAAGGGAATATATTTGTCTGTTGCTTTTGGAATGAATCTACTGAATGCAGCGATCTAGCCATTTAAGCTTTAGAATCCTTTGAACCAGCGGGAGAATGCATATTAAGGAGTGTTCTGATTTTTTTTTGGGTTCACTTTGATCTCTCTATTATTGACTATGAAACTGAGGAATTTACCTAAGGCCACTCCGAATGCATATTTGTGCGAGTGCAACTTCATTTGATATTTCTCAAGGTTTGGAACATCTCTTCTAGGTCATGGACATGATCGACGAGCTGTTTGGGTTTTACCAACATGTCGTTAACATATATCTCCATGGTCTTGCCAATCTGCTCTCGAAACATCATGTTTACAAGTCGCTGGTAGGTTGCCCCCGCATTTTAAGCCCGAAGGGCATCACTTTATAGCAGTGTAATCCATGATCAACAATAAATGAGGTATGCTCTTCATCCTATACGGCCATTGGAATCTGATTGTACCCTAAATAGGCATCCATGAAGCTGAGGAGTTCATGCCTCATCATTGCATCTACAAGCAGGTCTATCCTCGGCAAAGTAAAACTATCTTTGGGGCACACCTTATTAAGGTTAGTAAAATCAATACATGTCCTCCACTTCCTGTTCTTTTTCTTTATGAGGATGGGATTGGCCACCCAAGTGGGGTAACATGCTTCTTGGATGAAATTATTCACCAAGAGCCTATCCACCTCTTCTTTCAGTGCCGCATAACGTCCAATTGTCATTGGCCTTCTCTTTTGGCCGACCAGTTTCACTTAGGGATCAATATTCAACCTATATGACATTACGTTCGGATCGATGCCCATCATGTCTTCATGGTTCTAGGTGAAGACGTCCATATTTGCTTTAAGAAATCTGATCAATTGTGCTTTTATATCGGGTGGTAGGCATTTCCCTAACTTGAAGCATCATCCTTTGTCTGCCTCACTTACTTGCACATTTTCAAGCTCTTCAACCAGTCTGGTGGTTCGCTCAGCATCTACCTCTTAGGGGTCGAGGTCGTGACTAACTCCTTTTATGCTCACTACCTGGGGTTCTCCTCCGGACACCACATCCACCTTCTTCCATAGAACTGTGAGTTTAATCGCATCCTCATAGCAACGTCAGGCTCCTTGCTGCTCCCCTCACATACATCCAACTCTATTTGAGGTCAAGAACTTGATGGTTAGCATCCTAGTTGATGCCACCATATCAAAATCATTCATAGCGGGTCGCCTTAACACCATATTATAAGCCAAGGGACAATTTATAATCAAAAAGTCTACCATGACAGTCACTTGCTTATCGAGGTTCCCTTGAGTGAATGGGAGTCTAATTCGTCCCACCTTTATGAACAAGATGTTGTCTGAAGTTACTTTGGCCTTTTGGGCGAGCCTTTCATGTTCCACATAACTCGCTAGAAAGACACGACCCGTCGCTCGCATATAGTGATCGTGTGATCGATTCGAAGTACCCGTAATGTGAGGCCCACTATGTATGGTGAAGATGGTCCTCATAAAGGGCGCTTCATTGTGCTTTGAAGTTTGGTGATGTTGCAGAGCGGGTTATTAGGGACGCAGGGGTCGTTGCCCCGGGGATCTCATCACATAGTCTCTTAGGCGGCCTCTCTTGATGAGGTCCTCAATGGCATCCTTCAACTCCCAACAATCTAACATGTTATGCCCGACTTCACTATGGTATGCATAAAATTTGTTATGGTTCCTTTTCTTAATAGGGGTCCTTAGGGGCTTAGGTCTACAAAGTCTTTATTGTCCCTCTTGGTTGTGTAGATCCTATCTGAAGTATATGATAAGATAGTATAGGCATCACAGTGACCTTGAGGTTGAAACTGTTCATTTCAGGCCTTCTTCGTGGTTTGGCCTCTAGAGCCCCCCTTTTTGACTTCTTTATTGCTCCTACCTCCACTTCTCTTCTTTCCTTGGTTGGAGGTGCTTACCTCATCCTTTTTGTTTGACTTCTTTAGATCGAAGGTTTCTTTCCATGGATCTCCTTGGTGGCTTACTCATAGAACTCACTCAGGCTCTTAACAGAGGACTTGTATATGTCCTAATATAGTTTCCTATCTTTTCGGAGTCCGACTGAGATTTGCTGTAAGGATACTCTCATCCAACAGATTTTTCACATCGCTAACTTCTTGTCAGAACCTGGTGATGTAGTCCTTGAGTGACTCATCTTTCCACTGGAAGACCATTGTTAAGTGGCAGGACGGGGCAAGTTGCTTCTTTAACGCCCTATACTAGTTGAGGAACTTCATTTGACATTCATTCCAACTCCTTATACTGTGAGCTGGGAGACTTCTGAGCCACATTCATGGCACCTTTCCGAGCGTGGCAGGCAAGACTCGACACTTCACCAACAGATTACAAGTCTGTAGGTCCATCTAGATGTTAAAAGCATCCAAATGGCTGTAAGAATTGCTATCCCCATTATAGAGGGGGATGTTTATGATAGAACGGGTCCGGCCAAAGAAGGGAAATTTCAAAAAAATTTCAGACAGCAAACCCTTACTGGCCGAACCCTTCTCCCCGGAATTCCCTTTGTGTAGAGGTTTCAAA
>JANHAO010019831.1:0-13073 GCA_026873985.1 Saraca asoca
AAGAAGTAGAGCTTCCCTGTGGGATCGACCCGTACTCGCTGGTTCTGTGTTACAACTACGTCGTGCGCTTGCGGTTATTTTTAAAGCGTGCAGTAACTTTGCAGCTCCATCAGCAGCGTCTCTCTTAAAAGTCTCCACAGCTTCCATAGCATTTGGCCTGAAAAATACGAAGTCCAACTTTGGATGTTCTTCCCATAGGGTGAAGAGAAAGTTCTCGCAAGTTTATTGCCTCGACTCCCTGGCAGCAACGACCACCCTCAAAGACATCTCTGCCTTAGCAAGTCGGAGCTCTTTCCTCACCTCTTCCGACTCCCTTTTAGCAACTTCAACCCTACGATCCGAAGACTTTGCTTGTTGTATCGCCTTCTTAGTGGCTTTACTGGCTATCTGTAGATTCTTCTCATTCATCTCATCCATCTCTATCTTGACCTTCCTTAAGTCATTCGAAGCATGCTCAAACTTCACTTCAGTGACCTTGCGACACTCCACCTCAACCATAAGCTTGGCTTCTACCCCCTTGATCTTCTCGTGCCACTCTTGGTTTTCAGTAACAAAAGCAGTGAGATTATCCACGAGCAAGGATTCCTTGTCCTCCACAGCTTACGCCAGCTCCTCAATCTTCAATAGTGCTAAGACATTCTACGAGGAAAAGCCTCAAATCGAAAACCACGAAATAGCCATTAAGGCTAGAATCAATGGTTGAACCTTACCACAAGACCATGACAGGCAACGTACCCTACGAGCCTCCCTATGGTGCAATCCTTGGCTTCCAGCACTCCGACCTTTTACTTTGGTCCCAAGATTGTACTCATGCTTTGGACTAAGGTCAGAGCATACTCTTCGATCATGGAACCAACTTCGGCCAGGCGAGGGATAAACTCACCCTCACCATCACGAGAAGACACTTTCTTTTTCCTTTGTCGATCTTCCATCTTTTAGGAGGAGGACCAGGTGGAATGATAATCTCGGCTGCAACCGCTTTAGACCAAGATTGAGGGGTCATTTCTCAAGGAGCAGCTTCGGGGGGTGGAGGCAGTACAGTGATGTCTGGGTCCGTTTCACCCCCATTAATAAGAACTTAGTTACCAGGAGGAGGAGGGAGATCGACCTCAGGAGGTGGAAGGCCTCGCTCCATGACTCGAGATGAATGAGCCTTCAGGATGAGCTCCATAACACTGTCGTAGTCGTCAAAGTTGGCAGGTCTAACTTCCAATGCTCGTCAAATCTCGATATCCTCTGTGACCTCAACATCCAAGGGAGGTGTGAGTCTATAAAAGCACAGTTGAGAATCGTTGAAATGAAAGTCACTCTCAAGATCTCTTGTCGATCGAAAGCTGTCTAGAACCTTGAGCTCCCTGGCCCCCAAGGTAGGATTCTTACTGATCCCAGCTATCAAAAAACAAAACAAAAAAGGGGGTAAAGTGAGTAAAAAGAATGATAAAAAAAAGAAAGAAAGGGGAAAGACCTCTGCATGAGTTCACTTTCAGCCAACTTACCAGTAGTGAGAACAAAATTAAAGTTCCTGAGATATCGTAATGAGGGGCATGATGCATAAAACCAATGATATTTATAGGGCCCTACATTGGATTTACCAATAGAAGCCCCCTTCAGCAAAATATCCTTACACGGCATTCTCCAAGCAGTAAGATAATACAACCTGTCGGCCACACTCGCGCACCTCAAGTCGTAAAGATAGCAAAACGTTTCAGGGGAAGGTGGTGGTAAGCGATTACCAATGTGTACTAAAGTAAGGGAAATCAGTGAGGCATACAAATTGGGGGTTAGTTAGAACAGACCGAGCTTTACCCTATTTAAGAAATCAACAATGAAAGGAGGGACCGAAAATTTAAACCCTGCTGTAAAGTTTGGTAGGCTCATAGCGATGAAACCCCTAAGGGGATATGCGACGTAGTCATTCACTACCAGAACCATAACGCTACATCCTTTGGGCATCTAATAGGAATGAACGGTGAGCTGAACATCCCAAAATCGCATCATGGAAGCATGAAATGTGAACATACTCCGTCCATGGAATTCCCTCACTGCAGCTCTCAAGCCTCCAGAAAGTTCTTGGTGAGCTACGAATGTCGTAACCTCTCCTCTTCCACTGGGTGTCGCGTCGCCAACATGCTACACCATTATCACATCTGAACTTGTTTCAACTTCCCCGTCATCCTCCCCCATCGAATGGCGACGTCACACATGACCGGCCCCCATCTACAAAGGAAGAAAGTTGGTTAGGCCGCTGCGAGCGAGCCACATCGAAAGTGAAGAACTAAGAACCCCCATAGATCACAGGCCATATGCAACCTAAGCCAATCAACTACCCAAGACATAGCAGGGGAAGGAAGAAATAGAAAAGAAGGCAGTCCCCAGGATACACAATCCTAAAAGCCAAAGGGCAATGCCTAATGGCCCTGGAAACAATTGACAAATCCACCTTACCAAATCAAACGAGCTAAAATCACAAAGGAATAGTCTAACAACTGGACCTATCTTTTATCAACTAACAAGTAGAGAAGACCCCCAAGAACCCCATAACAAAGAAAAGACAGAAAGGCAAACGAGGACATACTGCAGTTTTCCAAAAGAAGGAAGTTCGGTAGGAGTACGATTGCGCTCCCAACGAGGAAAGTCTGAGTGACGAGTAGAAGATCGGAGAAAGGTCGATGAAAATAAATAGCTCTGAAATTAGGCAGAGTAAGCTGGAGACAAGGGTAAGAGAAAACTAAAATTTTTGAATGACTCAATGCGAAGGAGCAAGATAGCTCCCCCTGTTTAAAAGAGAAACAACCTGACCATCGGATTGGAAGGGTCGCTGGTTACCCACGATCCAGCGGCTGAAGTTACAAGAAGGACAATAAATGAAGGGTCAGAAAAATGCACGAAAATCCAAAAAAAATGATTACCGACCATCATTGAAAAAAAAAAGAAAAGTCATGCATGAAGAACACGTAGGGGAGGCGAACCGCTCACATGCTGAAGGGTCTGGGGCAGAATAATGACCTCGCATCTAAGTAATGCGTGAAGAGCATAAAATTCTTACACGAGATGCGTCCAAGTAATGTGCATGCCACGCACAGAATTCTTGTGCAGATGACCCTGTGCCCAAGTAATGCATGAATATACGTAGAATTCTTGTGTGGGTTCTAGGTAGAATAATGACCTCGCATCCAAGTAATACATGAAGAGCATAGAATTCTTGCATAAGCCATATCCAAGTAATGTGCATGCCCCACACAGAATTCTTACGCGGATGATCCCATGTCCAAGTAATGCATGAATAGATGTAGAATTCTTGCACGGGTCCAGGGTAGAATAATGACCTCACGTCCAAGTAATGCGTGAAAAGCTTAGAATTCTTACGCGAGCCGCATCCAAGTAATGTGCATGCCCTGCACAGAATTCTTACGTAGATGACCCTGCGTCCAAGTAATGCATGAATATACATAGAATTCTTGCGCGGGTTCAGGGCAGAATAATGATCTCGCGTCTAAGTAATACGCGAAGAGCGTAAAATTCTTGCGCGAATCAGTTTGGAACCCCACACTCAAGCAAAACCTCTACTCCATGAAATGCTCTTGTATAAATAGGCATGACTAATTAGCTACATCACATCACAATTATCATTCGCAGATTGACAAACCAAGTCGCACAACATACTCGGGGTTGAAAACAAAGACAAAGATACAACTCCCAGCACGTAAAGCGAGCTGAGAGTTGGGGGACTTATGTTATGGGCATTATTTGGACCAAGCTAAGTCCAGGAGCAAGCGTGGTCGATCAAGGTTAGGGCCCAATTCAGAATACGACTCTGTAGAATGAAGACTCTTGTCATCAGTTGAAAGCCGCAAAATCTCAGAATGCAGCATGACGAAACGCACAACCCCAAGAAGAGTTTAAACTCGTGACAAGAAAGATCGACTAATAGCCCTCAAAAAATGAAAAATGAGGATAAAGGAAACCACTCGAAAGTCCCTCTTGCTCAACCTCCTACCTCCTTACTTGCTTGCTACTAACGAATGCCCGTACGAAGTCCAGTCAGTAATCAGGAGTATATCAACCAATTTGACATACTCAAGCCTCAAGATGACACATCAGCTCCCCAGAAGTCCGATAATGATTTTCAAACATTTATTATCCAATGGCATGTATTTAATGTCATAAGTGGTGAATATAATCATTTTGCTGATCATAATATTACATTTGTAACCTCCCCCTTGCTATAAATAGAAAGGGAGAGACCATCATAAGCAAGAGATAGCAATTCATGCAGAAACTCTGTTGGTAGGAAAAGAGAGAATTCCCTGTGTGAAAACCTGAGTAAGAGAACACTTTATCCATTGTAAGAAAGTCATACAGCCATTGTAATCTGGTCAAAAAAGAAAGGGGACCTTGTGATAGTGAATAATAGAAGAGCATCATGGACATAGGGGCCAAGAATTGGCTTTAGCCGAACCACGATAAACTCTTGGTGTCATTGTTCTTTTCTTGTCTTCTTTGACTTTCATAGCCATTATCTTTCCTTCCTTCTTAACTTACAGTTAGGGGTGTTATTGAACAAAATCTCGTTAACCGGATTTTGGTGTCAACACAATCTAAAGGAATTTCTACATTAATTCTTTAGTTAATTGTGAGACTTGCTCTTAATTCCAACTTATTCCTATTTTGATTTTGTTGGTTCTCTAATTTTGCTACTTATAATTGCTATCAAAGACTGACTAAGGTAGCCAATTAATTAGTTTTTCATTGTGATTTAATGCTAGCTAAATTTCTATAGGCAATTCTATTATCTGTGGTTGCTTAGTTATATGATAGCAATAAGGTCTTGATTTGATGTTAGGGTAAATCAATTCTCCTAGAGACTTAACGATAATTAGTTAGGTTGATGTTAGGGTAATTTAATTAATTAGACTTGGTATTTTCAGAAAACAATGCTATTGATAGATTGGTTGGAATGTTGGGTTTTGATTGATTTAACAATAAGAGCCAATTGTGTACTAAGCTTGGTTGGCAAATTTAGGAGGAAATTAACAAGGATTATTAGGTGCTAAGTTTAATTCATATCTTGGCTAGGCGGTTAAAATAGGAATGAAATATTAGTGTCAAGGATCAATCATTGAATTAGTTGTAAGTTTTCCTTAAATTGAGCTTTTCCCCATTTGTTTTCCTTTCATTTTTAGTTCTATTTAGCTTGCATTCTAATTGTTTGATTTAATTCCTAGCCTATTTAGTATTCAAACGCCCTTATTTTATTACATTGCAACACATAGATATCAATCTCCAATCTTTGTGGACATGACTTGGATTCACCCTAGCTACTGGCTTAGGTAGTCCAATGCTATTTTGGTTAGTTTCGATAGCCATACATAACTTACCACTCACCAATTTGTTTGGCTAATGGTACTCTCATTAACCTAGATATATGTATATTGGCCCCATCATAGTTTCCTATGATTCTTCTTTCTTGACAATAATTCTTATTTGTGAGTCATATTAAGCTTCCTCCTCATCTGTTAAATTTCCTTATTGCTCACTCCATGTGCTTTCATGTTGGCAAGACCCTAAGGTCTTTATAACTGTGTTTACCTACTATCATGTCTAGGTGACTTCATTTGATCCTTCTTCTCACATACCCATCTTTCCTATCTTGTTCCTTGATCTTCTCTTTCATACATTGATCTCTCTTCTAATCATTATTATGTCCATTTCCTGCTTGATGCTATTACTTATCTACTTAAAATGTTTCTCCATTCTATGTTGTGTTAAATTCATCCATCTACCTCTTGCAACTTCCTTACTCTCATGACTTATTTGTCCTTTACATTCTTAGCCTCATTCTGATCTTATGCTACCATTATCTTCCAATCTTTCCATTGTTTAACATCAATGGTTCAATTCTAGTAATCATTGTTGTGCTTGAAATCAAAGTCTATTCTAGCTCTTTGGTTTATGGTTCCATGTAATCTTTACTAGTCTCACTTTTCCATGTATCATGCTTATCTTAATTTTTTCATCCCTATTTGTCTCTTTCACTCTCCCTATTTATATATATATGTTTTTTTTTTCATCTCTTTCTTTCTTTATCTTCTAACTTAACTCAAAAGAAAATTTGTCTAACTTAACTACTCTCATGTGAGTTTAGGGGCATTTTTATCTTTTCAATAACGTTTTGTTAATCCTAATTGTTTTAAATTCTATCATTGCTTAGCATACATTATGGTTCTAACTTTTTTGGTTTACCTCCCTTATGCGGGGGTATATCTATCATTATTACCTCATGACTAGTCAAGGGTAAAATCATCCTTTGCACACTTCTAGGGGTAATTTTGTCCTTTTTTTATCCACCCTTACTCTTGGGAATCTTTTGTCTTTTGCCTTTCATTCATGTCTATCACATTCATCACTATCCTAGTCATCCAACCCTAACTTGCATCCAAGGATACTCTTACCATTTTAAGATTTCCCTTACACACTCGTGAATTTAATGTCATTCGTAAAATATCTATGCCCTTTTATTCTAATCACAAAACAATTTCCTAAATCATACTATCTTATATTACATTATCTTGACCACTCTTACTGATTGGATTAATGGATTCCCTAGAAATAATGGACGCTCCTAGGCACATACCACTGTAGTTAGAATCCACTAACCCTAATGTGACATGCTAGACATAAAACCATTGCTCTTATATGAACTTGTCACATCCTAAAATTTGGGGATGCAATTAGCACAAATCATCCTATGGTGAATTGCTAACCTATAACCATATTCTTACTAAAAATTCTTAGTTTTTAAAACCATAAAAATAAATGCAAAAACATGATTCTTGGCACCTTTTTAAATAAAATCCATGACATGTATAATTTATTGAAAACATTATTAAATACATAAAATTTGAAGTCTGAGTAAAATATTTTACTAAAATCATTTCATAATTGAGGACCCAATGTTTGACTGAACAAACACTAACTACTAGAAGTATGTCAAGGGAATCATGTGCCTGATTTCATGCAAATACATTCTTAGAGTATCTCGTAATTGAGATAACCTCCTCTTATTCATTAACCTAAAAAATGTTAATGAATGGAATAAGTATGACTACTTAGTGAGTAGAGAAAAAAACTTAACATTGGGTTGAAAATTCCCTTTGGTCATACATGTATATATAAACATGTACACACAGACACACACACAGACACACACACACACACACACACACACACACACACACACACACATATATATATTTCTCTCTTGATTATACTGGCAATGGGAATGTTAGAAGAGCAATGTTCTCTTCTCTTATTGGTTCTATTATCTTTTCTCTTATCCTATCCTATGGAACCTCTCTTATCTTGTTGTCCCTTAATACACCTTCCCATGATCTTGTGGCATGGTTGACCATTTGTCCCATAACCCCTTGTCATATGGAAGACCAAATCTATTTTATAAGCCCCTATAATTGATAACTATCATATATGTATCTTCATTTTATTTTTATTCTTCATAATGCATTCTACATGCTTGTGTAATGATACTTTTAAAAAAATTTTAAATCTTGATGGAAAACTTTAATCCTTTGAACTAATCATGATTCATAATGTAAAAATAATATTTAATTGAACAAATCCATGAAAAATTATAAACAAATACATAATACTTTTAAAACAATGATATCATGACTTTTAAGAAATTATAAAATAAATTTCATAAAATAATTGAATCAATATTCTTGAAGAATAAAATTTAAAGAACTTAGGAAACAAAATTTTTGAAACATAAAACTTGACTATATTAGCATTTCATAGACTTCTAACATTCATGCATATATGCATATGTAAAGTTAGGATCTCTAGATTAATCTATAACTTGTATCATTTCTACATTCCCTTTTCCTGACATGTTTCATACTTTCAATGAATCATAATTCATATAAACCTACAGGGAAACAATTCCTAAGTTCTATCATGTATCTATCGTTCCATGTACATTCTCGTCTAAACCTAAATTCATCAAATCTTACATTCTAAGTCTATTCCTAGTCTAATCCATAATCTCATGAGCTATTATCATTGTATAGTGGCTCCCTATCCAAAATCATGCAACACATGATGCCAACTCTTGGCCAATATGTCAGCTTTCCAATAAATTTGAGCCATACTAGGATAGATAATCAAGGCATTAAGGATTTTGTCACCTATACAACCAAAATCCCATGCTCAACATGTTTGCAAGCCAACATGAGCATGTAGTCAAAGCATTAGCACATATCAAGTCTCAAAGAATATGTCACATAGGAAGCCTCTAATGTATATTGAGAAAGGGACTTTTTTAAAAATAAGAAGAGGATAACTTTATTTTCTTAATATATGCCTTATTACATAGTTTTGAGTGTGCAGAGGGAATATCCTAAAGCTCCATACTCTGATCCATAGCCCAAGTCATAGTGCCCACCCAGTCACTAAATAGCCCCCTTAAAGAGCATTCTAAGCAAAAGTTCTAATGATAGTAGACATACTTTTTTGTAGTTGACATAAGGATTTTTCTCCTAGCTCTTAAGGGTTCTAATGTACCATCCCATATGCACAAGAGGATAAAAATGGAAGGATCACAACCATGTACTTTTCTACTCATACTACACAAACAATCAATGCTAAAAAGATACAAATACCTCTAAAATAGGAAAATTATGAAAAAATAATCTATAAGAGCATTTGCTCCCAAATTCAAACCACAAGGCCTCTTTTTCATGCTTGATTTTTATCCTAAGTTTCATCTAAAATCGAGCATGTTTGCCAATAGAATTAGTTTACAAGGTTGACATGTGATATTCTCCCCTACTTCAAATGTCAATGCCCTTATTGACGCTTTAATTTGACATAACTTCCATGAAGGTTTCTCCCTTTAAGCATTAGCTTCTTGAGTCTTCATGTGAATCTTTAGTCTACTTTACTCAAACTACTTTCTTGACCACTCTGCTTGTCTTTTTAAGCTAACATCATT
This sequence comes from Saraca asoca, assembly GCA_026873985.1. Taxonomy (NCBI): domain Eukaryota; kingdom Viridiplantae; phylum Streptophyta; class Magnoliopsida; order Fabales; family Fabaceae; genus Saraca; species Saraca asoca. The sequence goes on from JANHAO010019831.1 coordinate 9,011, forward strand.
CAAGAGGCTTTGATGAATGACACCTTCAACCTAACATAGCTTTCAAAATTGTCATCGATTTGCTGCTCCTCAACACCTCCCTAGAATTCCTCTAGGCTTTGTCTCCTTAAACTCGCACCATTGCACATTTGCTTTCCCTTCACAACTTTAGGTAGCTCCCATTGTAACTTCAGTGTCTTTAATAATGCTGCCTCCATAGACTTTGTATTCTACCTCTGTTGACCTAACTTCATTGTCCTAACATAAACTCATTTGTCACTATCTCCATAGCTCTCTTGGCTTTGTCACCTCTATAACTTCACCTATCCCACTACTTCTATAGCATTTAGGTTGTTATCTCTATAACTTGTGCTTGGCTCACTATCTCTGTAGTTTGTAATACACTATCCCCACACAACCCTTGATTTGACTCACTACTTTTATAGTTCTCGATTCAACTCACTACCTTTGTAGCACTCAATTTGACTCACTAACTTTGTATTATAAGTGTGTGCTGCTTCCATAGCTTATATGCTTGCTTAGTATTTTGGACATCTACAAACAAAAAGCCTTACATCCAATGTCCCATACCAATGATATGAGAGATGCAAGTCTCATATCTCATATCTTGTTCAAACATAAGTCCCATACCTTGCTCATAAAACATGGCCTACTCACAAGTCCCATACCTTGCTTACAAGTCTGCTCACATTGGGTTCAATCAATCCATTATACTTCCACTACGTAACTTTTACACTCAATTGGATCCTTTTGACCCTCTTTGAATTTACCCCTTATGGTAATTTGACCATCACAGTCTTTTTGAAGTTGATGCTATCTAGCACTATGGTCTTCACAACCCCTCCTAGGTTTGTTTGTTCAAGTGCTATCTCTTCGAAGATGATACTGGCTCGTCTCCTATAACCCTTATAGCCACTCACTAGTATCATTGTCCTCATGGAAACTTCTTTAATGATTAATGCCTTCTCCTTTGGCATTTCTTAAACGACATTCCTCCTTTGAAGACTACTCCTTCAAGCCCATCCTCATCATAGCTCCCCTACATCAACTATTTTGATGGGGGTTAAGCATCGATTATCCTCCACTCAAGCTCAAGTTTCACTTTACCTATGCATAAGTAATTATGAATCTCATGATCATTGTCACAAAGTTTATTTTGCACTATGTAATGCTAGTTTGCTACGCCTCGAGGTCATTGCCACTACTCCATTACACAACTATATAGCTCTAGCTCATTAAGTGGGTGTCATTACTACTTGTCATGTGACTATGATATGCTAGCTCCCTCACATCTCGCCTTCAATCTTATGGATTAGCACTGCAAGTTGATACATTTGCATCCATAGTTTGTGCACAATGGATCCCTCTTAAATCATCTCATTCCCCTCCAAGTTTACTCCTCTAAGTAAAACTCATGCCCTTTGACATAATTTTGGACTATTTTAATGAGATTCATCTGGTCAACACATCACAAGATATGTGTTATCCTACAAGATATGTCTATTATCTGTTGTGGCCATGGTTTCTTAAGCATGACTGTGGCTTTGCTCTCTAGGCTTCATCAACAGCTAATATGTCCCTCGTGGACATGGTCAAGCTTTCTTCACAAGACCAAGGCTTCTCTCGAGACTTCTTCCTACTAGATAGGACATAAATTCACTCACTATCTTGAGTGGTTTTGCATTCCCTCGAATGCCTACCATGAATAAGCACATAATTAATGCCCCACACTATATAACAAGTCCTCTAACTTCTACATATGCTTGCACTTGATGCACCATTAACATTGCATCAAATGCAATATCTTGTACACTAGTCCTTGAATTGCTCTAACCTCTTATACCTCTCTTAGTCAAGTCCTTAGCAGTATTTCTTTGCTATTTCCCAAGGCTATTTGCTTAACTCATTAGCTCCATATGCTTTCACCAAGCCGAATATAACCTAATCATGGCCCATCTAATCTGCTCTCTCTAGCACAACTGAGCTCTAATACCAAAATGTCATAGGTCGACAACTTTCTATCCAAAATCATACAACGCATGATGTCAACTCTTGGCTAATATTTCCAACCTTCCAATAAATTCAAGCAATATTTTGATATTTAATTGGAACTCGAGTTACAATGTCCATCCGGTCACCGAACTCGCCTCCTTAAAGAGCATTCTAAGCAAAAGTCCTAATGGCAAAAGTAGACATACAGTTTTCTGACTAATATAAAAACTTTTCTTCTAGCTCCTAAGTGTTCTAATGTGTCATCTCATATGGACACAAAGATAAAAATGCAAGGATCACAACCACGTGCTTTTCTACTTGTATTGGACAAATGATCAATGCTTAAAAGACACAAATACACCCAAAATGGGAAAAATCCAGAAAAATAATCTACAAATGCATTTGCTCCCAAATTTGTACCATGAAGCCTTCTTTTCATGCTTAATTATTATGTCAAGTTTGGTCTAAAGTTAACAACGTTTACCTACTAAATTGGTTCAAAAGGTTGATTTGTGACACCTATTCAGGTCTTAAACATTTCATTACTCTTGTTTTCATTAATTTAGGCATAATTTCAATAGGCAACATCTCCTAACCATATTCCTAATGGCTAGCACACAAAATACATTTAGGATGGCTTTCAAACATATTAATTGTACAAAAAGTGAGCTAGAAGAGTAGAATCCCACTCACTTGTGATAATGACCTTGCTAGGACCAATAATGCATAAGCCTATCTCTGTTATTGATCTTGGCCCTTGATTATTGGGGAAACACCTTTCAACAACTTTAGAGGTAAAAAGAAGTAAAAACTAACCCAAAAGTAACTTAAGATTTAAGCATTTTAAGCCAAAAACCCTTACTTTAAGCTTACACCTTTGAAGAGCTCTATCGAAAATACTAATTTATTGAGCAACACTCCTCAAGGAGCTATTGACTTGTGAATATGGATTCTGAAATTTGCTAAAGGTAGGTCTTTCTATATAGGCTCGGGATAGCATCAATTCAACCTATTAAACATGACCATTCAACCTTGTGAAACCTAACTAATCATCAACCACTTCTAATGACCAACGAACCATCCTATCAACCCTTGGTGACCATGCCCACTATCAACCAATCATCCTTCCAAACCTATATTTGAATCCAATTATATTAATTCTAGGGGGATGTTACATGAAGGGAGTCCAAAGGTTTGCACTTCGTTTTCCTTCATTTTTAGTGGCTTTTATAGATTAGCAGTGAATAATGGTGTGATTGGAGTGCAAAGGCAGAAGATGATGTTGCAGGGTAGTTCTGTTGAGATGATATAAATTTTGTACTTAAATGGTAATTGGAGAAGATATCATTTTGAATTGTGCATGTTTGCAATAGCTTGTATTGTGGTAAAAAATAATGTTGAATTCTTTTAACTCAAATTGGAATGGCACTAAATTGGAATAATCTTCTTTGTATTATTACAATAGTTTCTTGTTGAAGAACATTTTTTTGTTTTATTTATGAAGAGAAGTAGGCATTTAAATGAACACTAACTTTGTTACTTTATTTGAAATCAAAAATCACTTTCATAGGTGGAGGTTTAATAGTAAATTTAATCACTAACCATTAATGTTGTCTTATTTTAGATATGTTTATAGTTATGGATGATGAATCAAATGTCCTGTATATGCTTCTAAACATATATGAAGTGTGAGATTTAAATTGAAAATGCGGAAGCATAGAAATACATACCTCTGGCCATTGCTTATTGTTTTCTGCTTTCAAATATTCCAAAATTTCTCGTACTTTTCCTTTGACTATTGATGGTGTATGCAGTATGTCCAAAGGCAGTGAGAGGACCCAGAATGCAATGTATATATATACACCATTTTCTCCATCAAAAAATGGTAAAATGGTTACCAACCATTGGGTCAACAGTTACACCATTCAAAATGGCAACGGTTGCACCATTTCAGACAACAAACCGTTACATTCTCCCACTTAGTGCAAACGTTCATCAGACAACTTGTTAAGAAAATAAATACACAAATCATAGTGATAAGTCCTCTAAGAACGAGTAATATCAACTATGT
>JANHAO010019832.1:0-13071 GCA_026873985.1 Saraca asoca
CATTAACATAAATTGTTTTTCAACATCAAAATAAATTTAGGGTTAACAAACTCCTTAAGGCTAACAATCTCCCTAAGGCTAACAACCCCCAACCATTATAAAAGGGGATGAAATCATTATACATGACATATACAATCATCAAATATAATACACTCAGCAAAAAGTAATAAAAGCCATGGATGTAAGGGTCAAATTGACTTTAATTGAATCATATTAAAAATTTCTAGTGTCTCCCTATTCTTTTTCTCTCTCTCTCTCTCTTTACATTCATTATGTAGCTTAGGGTTTAAAACTTGGACTGACCAGATTTTACTGTCAATATTTTGGTGTTACGAGGAGGGTTCTAAACTACATTCACCATTATTTTTTGATGGCTAGAGGAAGAACCACTAGAAGCTTAGATGCTTCAGTTGGCCAACCAGATGGTCATACAAAAATTAAGAGGATCTAGTTCTCCATGGAGGCACTTCCACTATCCCTGCCACAGGTGTTGTCACCAACATACCACCAGCAGCCTCACACCAACTCGATATCATTGATGGAATATAAGCATGGCATCAATGTCACGAGGTGCTAGAAAAAATGGTAGGAGATTTGGCTGAGGCAATTAGGTCATTAACTCAGTCACGAGCCCAAGGCTCATAAGAGTAGGTTGGGGCATTGCACAAAAAGAAGCTCCCCAATAGTCATCGGAAGGAGCTCAATGAGAGGGGCTAACTAAAGAAGAACATCGACAGATACATTTAACTCGCTCTACCAACTCATGGCCAAGGTCGGAGGTCTATCAAGTTTGTGAGGAAGATAAAGTAGACCGTCAGTGATGTAGAGGTTCATGTCAAGCTAAAGGTTCAAATAAGACCAATAGGAGACATGCCCTGGATCAAAACTTGTTGGGCCACGGGCAAAAAAAGCATAGAACTTCAAATCGCCACAGAAGGAGGAGCTGACCATCTCCCAACCATCAGTCTAAGACTCAAGATCACATGGTAGAGGAATTGCTTCAAAAGGTAAAGCAATTGGAACAACATCCTCAAACTCAGGATCATCAAGATTGTTATGACAAAAGGACGTCATTCACTAGGGAGATCAAGAAAGAGCCTCTCCCACATAGGTTCAAAGTTCCCACTATATCACTATACAATGGGGATTGTGATCCATATGATCACCTGGATGCATTCAATGTACATATGGATCTTTAGACGACTAATCCTTTAGTCAGTGTCATGTTTTTTCAGTCACTCTAGGGGACTTACCTCAAACATGGTTCAGAAATCTCGAAGTTTATAGCATTGATGGCTAGGAAGATTGCCAGAGGAGATTCATTAATTAGTACAAATCACTAAGGAGCCAATTCACACTGCCTTGCCACCTCACAATAGTCTTTCAGTGAAAGAATGAATGCTGAAGGACTACATTACTCGATTTAGACATAAAGTTAGTAACATAGAAAATCCCTAAGATGAGAACATCTTAACAGTGATCTCAATGAGACTTTGCAAAAATGGGAAGCCATATGAGAGTATATATAAATCTCTAGTAAGGGACCTGAGAGAGTTCTATGAATGAGCTGCTAAAGAAATCAAGTTGGAGGAGACCTTTGGTCTTAAGCCCAAAGACGAGACAAACAACTCTAACCAGAGAAAAAAGAGGGGCCATACCAAAAATAACAAGGAGGGTCAGGATGACGACCCTAAATATTAGGTCACAAAAAAGGCTAGGAACGAGCAATCTCAGCGTAAAGGTTGTTATGATAGCTACAACATCTTATCAGATACTCTAGAAAGCATTTTTTGTGACAGAAAAAGATAGGGAAGATTTCAGAAAGCCTAACCCTATAAAGACTCCCCATAGGTTTAGAAATGCAGACAAGTGCTGTGCTTATCATGATGAAGTCACACATAATACTTCGAAATGTAGGGCACTTAAAGATGCAATTAAGAACCTAATCAAAAGAGGTCATTTAAGAGATTACATGGTGTAACCTGTAGAGTAGTAACCTTAGTAGCATTAGCATCCTGTATGGTAGCAACGCCTACGGACTCCCAAGTAAGAGAAGGCACCCTTAGTAAAGACTATAGTCACCATTCATGGTGGGCCACACATTGCAGGTACCTTAAACAAGTTTCATGAACGCTATATGCAAGAAGTGAATCATGTCCTGATCATGGGACACAGTGGATTTGAAGGTCACGCTAAAAAGGCAAGAGCAACCTTAGACAGTGTCACCTTTACGGAGGAGGATGCATAAGGAATACATTTTCCCTATAATGATGCACTGATCATTCAAGCCAAAATCAGAAATGTTAAGGTATGAAGGATTATGGTCGACATAGGTAGCTCAGTGAATGTAATGTACAAAGGATGTTTTGAGCAGATGGGCTTGAGCATAGATCAATTGAAGCCTTCCCTAGAGCCTTTTTATGGCTTTATAGGAGATGCAATACTACCAGCAGGGTAGATCAGGCTCCCTATTACTCTTGGAGATTCGAGATGCCAAGCAACCATCTTAGCAAATTTTCTAATTGTCAACTACCCCTCAGCCTTCAATGTGGTACTAGGGCGACCTGCAATGAATGACTTGGATATGATCATATCAACTAGGACACTTATAATCAGATTCCCAACCCCCAATGGAATTGGATATGTGTGAGGTGAGCAACACATAACTTGACATTGCTACAAGGAAGAAGTCAAGTTAGGGGTGAGAAGGAAGAAGGTAAATGTGATTTTTGGTAAAGAAACATGACCTACGAGCACAATAGGGGTTAGTTACAACCTTAACCCCTGTGAGGTGGATACAAATAGAGTAATCGGCCTAATGGAGGAGCTCAAAGATGTACAGGTTAGTGAGGTAGATCCTAAAGATGCCTTAAGCTGGGAGAAAACTTGTCTCTGGATATAAAGACCTAGCTAGCCAAATCCCTTAAAGAAAACTTGGATGTTTTCACTTGGAACCATGAGGATATGGTAGGAATTGATCTTGAGATCATGTCACATAAACTCAATATTGACCCTTTCCACAAGCCAATTTGTTAGAAAAGGAGGCCAATGACTACTAAGCAATACCTCGCTCTCAAGGAAGATGTGGATAAGCTTTTAGGCAACAAGTTCTTCCGTGAAGCTTATTACTTGACTTGGGTGGCCAACCCTATACTCATAAGAAAATAGAATAGGAAATGGAGGACTTGTGTTGATTTCATAGACCTCTACAAGGCATACCTAAAGGATAGCTTCCCTTTGTCGAGGGTTAATTAGATTGTGGATGCAACTACTAGTCACCTATTTCTCAGCTTTATGGATGCCTACTCGCGATATAATTAGATCCCCATGAACCCACAAGATAAGGAACACACCCCATTTATCACTGATTGTGGCCTATTTTGTTACAAGATGATGCCTTTTGGACTAAAAAATGTAAGAGCAACCTACTAGCGGTTGGTTAATATGATATTCAAAGAGTAGATTGGGAAGACAATGGAGGTTTATGTGGACAACATGCTAGTAAAGTCGAAATAGGCCGTTAACCATGTCTGTGACTTGGGAGAAATGTTCTAGATTTTGAGAAGGTATCAGGTGAAGTTAAATCCCCACAAGTGCACATTTGGGATGGCTTCGGGAAAGTTCCTTGGATTCTTAGTCAATAATAGGGGAATTGAGGTAAATCTAGAAAAATTAGGGAACTTATTGATATGAGATCCCCTACTAGAATCAAAGATGTATAGAGACTTAATGGCCAAGTTGTAGCACTCAACAGATTCATCTCCAAAGCGACGGATAAATGCATCTTGTTCTTTGATGTGCTGAAGAAGACAAAACATTTTGAGTGGACAGAATAGTATGAATCCACTTTCTAACAACTGAAGCAATATATAGGCCGAGCTCCTCTTTTATCCAAACCAAGGGAAGGTGAGAAGCTTATCATTTACCTGGGATATCCCATCATGCTCTCAATGCAGCATTGGTACAAGAAGAGGGAGAAGTGTGGTTTTTAGTCTACTATGTAAGCAAGAGATTACTAGATGTTGAAATAAGGTACTCGCCAATGGAGAAACTTACCTATTGCCTTGCCATTAGATCGAGGGAGCTATGACCTTATTTTCAAGCACATACCATAGCAGTACTCACACAATTCCCACTAAGGCAGATCTTACAAAAGATTGATACCTCAGGTCTTCTGCTAAAGTGAGCAATCAAGCTATCCTAGTTTGACATTAAGTACAAGCCTAGGCTAGCAATCAAGGGGCAAGCTTTAGCAGACTTCATTACAAAGTTCATGGGGCTTGCAGAATGAGAAATAGAGGCTTCAGAGTCTCCATATTAGGAATTGTATATCGACGGGTCATCAAGCAAACATAAGGGCAGGGCAGGGGTGCTTCTAATCAGCCCTAAGGCACACAAAATCCTTTGTGCACTAAGATTTGGTTTTTAGGCCACAAATAATGAAGCTAGATCTGAAGCATTATTAGAAGGGCTCCATCTGGCAAGGGAAATGCGAGCCAAAAGCCTAAGAATATTTAGTGAGTCCTAACTTATAGTTTACCATATGTAGGTTGAGTACCAAATAAAGGGGTCAAAGATGGCCATCTACCTTCAAAAGGTTCAAGAACTACTTGGATCTTTCCAGCAATATGAGGTCAATCAGATCCCACGAGCTTAAAACATGCACATAGATGCATTAGCTTGCTTGGCCATAACTAGAGATGTAGATTTTTTTGGGACAATCCTGGTAGAGTTCCTTCTATCACCAAGCATGGAGTAGAAGGATGCCATAATGACAATTGTTATGGCATAGAATTCATGGATGAGTCCAATCTTAGATTACTTACAAGATAACACACTACCACAAGATAAGATAAAAGCTCATTGATTACGAGCTCGAGCAACTAGATACTGAATCTATGATGACATGCTATATAAGAAGGGGTTCTCAACCTCACTTTTAAGGTGCATAGATGGTCTTGACTATGACACCGTCCTTAAGAATATTCACACTAGCCATTGGGGGAACCATGCTGGGGGGCTGTCCTTAGCTCACAAGGCACTCTGATAGGGATTTTATTGGCCTACAATGAATAGGATGCTATTGACCTCATCAGGAAGTGTAACAAGTGTTAAAGATTCACCAAAGTCCCACGAGCTTTGCTAGCTTATTTGCAACAGATTGTCAATCCTTGGCCCTTTGCGATCTAGGGCATGGACCTAATTGGGCCACTCCTAACAGATCGCGAGAAGTGCAAACATGCAGTAGTCTCTGTTGACTATTTCACTAAGTGGGCCGAGCCAAAGGAACTGACACAAATCTCTTCTGTGAAGATCGAAAAGTTCGTATAGGCAAATATTATTTATAGGTTTGGAGTTCCTTTACAGATTATGACTGACAATAGGACCCAATTTAATAATGAGTAGTTCCTCAGATTCTGTGATGATCTTAAAATTGTAAAAAGTTTTTCAGCTATAGACCATCCTTAAGCCAATGGACAAGTTAAGGCTGTCAACAAGATTATTAAATAGGTCCTGAAGAAGAGGTTAGAGGCCAAGAAGGGAGCATAGGTAGAGGAGTTGTAGAAGGTACTTTAGGCTTATAAAACCATAACTTGAAGCACCACAGGAGAAACTCCCTTCTCAATGGTATATAGATCCGAAGCCATGATCCCAGGTGAACTCTAGGTAACTTCACAACAGAGAGCTACTTTCAATTTGGAACATAACAATCAGCTACTTACTGCAAACCTCAACCTCATAGAAGAGACAAGAGAAATAGCCCCCTTAAAGTTGCAACCTATCAACAATAGGTCATAAGATATTACAATAGGAAAGTCTGAGCTCATAAGGCCAGTGATGGGACACTAGGTTTGAATTGGGAAGGACCATACATAATCAAAGAAGATTTGGGAGATGGGTCTTACCATCTGGCAGACATAAGCGAAGCTGAGTTCCCTCGAGCTTGGGATGCTGAACATCTTCACCCATATTATCAATAAGCTTGAGTTTGCTTATCTAACCTTATAATATTCTTTTTAGTTCTTATGGCTATTTATTAACTCATGAATGAATTTTCAACAGAGTACTATGACCAAAAGTGGCCTACCCAGAAGTAAGCACTTGACTTCCTAAATCTAGAAGGGGTAGTCAACTTGATGTACTTTCAAAGATTTGACACCATATGTGACCTACTATTTGGCACTATATATAACTTACTCTTTGGCACCGCATGTGAGTAACTATTTGGCACCACATGCGACCTACTCTTTAGCACCGTATGTGACTTACTATTCAGCATCATGTACGACCTACTCTCTGGCATCGCATGTGACTAACTATTTGGCACCACATGTGACCTACTCTCTAGCACCATATACAACCTACTATTTGAAATCGCATATGACCTACTCTTTGGCACTATATGTAATTTACTATTCGACACTGCATACGACTTACTCTTTGACACTATATGCAATCTACTATTTGGCATCACATATAACCTACTCTCTGGCACTACATGTGACTAACTATTCGATACCATATGTGGCCTACTCTCTAGCACCGGATGTGACCAACTATTTGGCATCACATGTGACTAACTCTCTGGCATCGTATGTGACCTACTATCTGGCACTGCATGTGACCAACTATTCGACACCATATGTAACCTACTCTTTAGCACTGTATGAGACCTACTACTTGACACTACATTCATGCTATCCATTGAGCAACAAGCTCTCCGTAGCATGACCTACTTGGGCACTTGACTTATGCACCATACTTTAACCATACCAAAATACATTGAATCCATTCATTGAACTTGATGCAAGCTTGGACAAAATGAAAATATTACACAAAGTTCATTAAAACCTCATTCAATGGGGTGAATATACATATGTTTAAAAGTATAGATCAAAATAAGCCCATAGCCATCATGGCTCTAGAAGGCCAACTTTCAAAAATTAAATCCCTAATGAAGCAAGTTGTACACTATTTAATCATCAGATCACTCTTAAGCTACTTAATCCTCCCCCTGAAACAAGAACTTACCTCTTAACTGCATCATTATGGGTGCATCCTAAGGAACCAGACATTTGGGTCATCTTACGAAAAGAATGAGAGATTTAAACTCACTGCACTAGATTTTAGAAAAGAAAGAAAGGGTCTTCTTCACCCTATATTACTGGAATAGCTTGAGGGATTGATCAATTACCCTCAAACCAATGGTGCAGCAAAAAATAAGGCTCTGACCTTACTACACTGATAATTACAAAAAGATATGTGCATTCAATGTAGTAATAATGACACGAACGGATAAAACAATGGAATAAGGAATAGCAACATGACTAATCATGATCTCTAGCTTTTAGCAGCAAACTACAACTCCCAGTCTACAGACTGCATTGAGAGCTGGGGGGCTAATGTTGTGAGTATTATTTGTAACGGCATAAACAGGCTAGTAAAAGCCCAATGGACGGACTCAACTAACAAAGGCCAGCTTATTTGGATTGAGACCACCAGACTAAGACACCAAGTTACTAAATACAAACCAAGGTTGTTGGTTAACATAGGTTAAAGCAGTGACCTTAGGTTGTGAGAGCAAGACCTAGCTCACAGTTTGTGGAAAGCATCCTCAACCATCAAGAAAGTCTATCCAGTCTCTTATCTTGGTAAGAGTCTGTTATAACTGTGTATCCTGATCTTCTATGTAATCCTAATCAAGTCATGATACTTATCTATTATAGATTTACATTCAAACTATAACCTCCAACCATTATAAAAGGAAAGGAAATTATTGTACATGACATATACAATCATCAGATACAATACACTCAGTAAAGAGTAATAAAAGCCATAGATATAGGGGTCAAACTGACTTTAGCTAAACCATATTAAAAGCTTTTGGTGTCTCCTTGTTTTTCCTCTCTCTTTTTTTACATTCATTTTGTAGCTTAGGGTTCAGAACTTGGGTTGATTAGATTTTACCATTAACACACATCAACTGTTTGCGAGTTGGTTTAAATTTCCTTTGCTTTGCTTTTGTGTGTCCCTTGGTTTAGTGCTGAATTGTATTTCAATTTGGTACTATTTGGTGCCATTTCCATCAATATTTTTCATCATGAAATTGCAATCCCCTGTTTTGGTTTAGATGCTATGTAATTTCTCCTACAATTAGCCAAAACTTTAGCTGTAATTTTTTCCAAAATTTTTGCTGCTGTCCAAGCTTGTTTTGATTGTATTTTATGCCAAGAAACATTTTCCTATTGAGTACACATAATTGGAAATTGATTTGTGGCAATTGTGATTGACTTATTGATATTAGTTGCTTTAAGTAGTGAGAACTAACCTGAAGTTTTTTTGGACAGTAAGTGTTGTATGAAAAAAAACATAAAAGAAAGTAAGGAAAATATTTATGGAAAAAAAAGAGCAAAACAAATTCTGACAAAGGAAAAGTGAAAAGAAAACAGTGTGAAAGAAACAAAAGTTGAAAAGAAACAAAGTGTGAAAGAGCAAAAGAAAAGGAAAGTAGAAAAGGAAGAAAACAAGTGTTGTCTTGGATTTTTGGAAAACAAAAATTTTGCAAGTTTATGAGCTCTATTCAATCCAAAAAATTAGTGTCTCATTGGGTCAATTTCCATTGTATTCAATTTGAATGTGTTTGTGAGGATGCATAATCATTTGCATAGCTTAGAAAATCCATTTTTCTTAGGCATTTGAATTTTTTTTACAATTTTTTCTCTTGTTGCTATCCAAGCTGAAACTTTGTTGTTATTGTGTTATCCATTTCGTTTGTGTTTCCTTGTGATTTCTTTGCTCCTTGTACTTGTTGATCCATGCCATGTTAGCATTATTGGAGTGTTGTATAGGAAAGGCTGGTACATTTGTGAAAACTCAAAGATCTTATCTCTTTAGTTCTTCTAGAACCTCAAAGAGGGAAGATAAGAGTGGAAAAAGGTAACAGTGTGTGAGCTCATAAAAAGGTTAAAGCCTAACTTGAGTGCAAACATGAGTGGAGTATTCCCACACACTAGTGAAGAAAGTATTTTATTAAGGTCCTTATTTTTGCTAACTTTTTATTTTATAGATTTTTATTCATTGAAAGAAGGCGGATGATAATGACTCTCAAAACAATGAAATCATGTTCACCTTGAGAGTTATGTAACAATAATTGGAAAGGGTGAATATGAAACTTAATAAGGTTAGAGAGAGGTTTACAAGAGTTGAAAATAGAGGAACCTCACATGAGAGAAGGAGTTCTTCCAAGAATGGATATCACTTTAACTCTTCATGGAAGCCTAATTGGGAGAAAAGACATGAGCAAAAGGATGACAAATACCTAAGGAGGCTCATAGATAAAACTTTTTCCAAAGTTAAAGGAGAAGACTCCAAGGGCAAAGACAAGGTTGAAATGCCTCAAAGACAAAGAAACATCAAATGCTTCAAGTGCCTAGGCCACGGTCACTATGCTTATGAACGCTTTAACAAAAGAGTCATGCCAACGAAACAGAATGAGGAAACTGAGTCCACAAATGAGCATGAAAGAGTAGAGGAAGAATTTAACTCTAGTGGAAGGGAAATTAGTGAAGGAGTAGAGCATGTGGTTGAAAGAGAAGCCTTGGTGGTGAGAAAGGTTTTGAATGCTCTAGCTAAGGAAGAAAATAAGGAGTAGAGAAAGAACATTTTCCATACAAGGTGTCATGTGATGGGAAAAGTTTGCAATTTTATCATAGATGGTGGAAGTTGTTCAAATGTGGCTAGCACATTTTTGGTGGAGAAATTGGGCTTACCTACATTGAACCATCCCACACCTTACAAATTGTAATGATTAAATCATAGTAGAGAGGTAGAGGTGACAAGACAAGTGTTAGTGGCATTCTCAATAGGGAGGTATTAAGGTGAGGTTCTTTGTGATATTGTCCCTACGCAAGTGGTTCACTTTTGTTCTAGGAGGGCTATAGAAATTTGATAGACATGTGACTTATGATGTCTTCCTCAATAGGTATAGCTTTGTTAAAGACAACAAACCAGTTACTCTTATATCTTTAACCCTAAAACAAGTCTTTGAATAGCAATTGAAAAAGATAGAAATAAAAAGAAAATGAATGAAGAAAAAGATGTTGAGAGTGAAAAGAAATAGTGTAAGAGTAAAAAGAATGTGTTAAGAGAAAAATCAAGACAAGGCAAAAGGAAATTGAGTGTGTTTGTTAAGGCTAGTGATATGAGGCTTGCCTTGCATGCTAATTAACCTATGTTTTTACTTTTGTGCAAAGAAGCTTATGTGAACACTAATCATGAAAATGTTGTTTATCTAGTTCCATTAATGCGATTTTGTAGGAAGTAGAAGAATTGGGAAATCATATTGACTACACTCTTGGAGCTTTCATCCCAAGCTGAAAATATGTGAAATGGATGGAGTTCTTTGAAACATTCATATATGCCATCCAATACAAGAATTTCCATATATTTCCTTTAATGTTTCTAATCTTTCTCCTTTTATTGCAGGTCTTGAAGATTTGAGGTTGAATCCTTTCGAACAAAGGGGGAATAATGGAAACTTAAGGGATCACTCAAGGGGTCATCAAGGGCTTTTTAATGAGTAAAATATTTTCTTAGTTATTTTCTCTCATACTCTGCCTCTTAGGATGTTAATTGAGTTTAGTTTAGTGAATTGGTTTTGTGTTGCGATTTGGTCATGATTTGGAGCTTAATTGAATTAATTGTTTAATATTGGATTTTTGACACTATTTCATATTTTAGGCTATAACTTGAGTTCCTAATATTGGATTGTGTTGATTTTTATATGGTTGGAAAGCTAGGAGAAAGATCTAGAACTTTCATGATGAGGTCAAAGCCCATTGTTGCCATTTGGAGTCTTAAAATTTACCACGAAATTCCCTTAGTGTTTTTCATCCTGATTGACCTTGTCACAATGATTGGATCATAAATGAAGCTTCAAGGGGTCAAATGAAATCAAACCAAAGCTCAGAGGTCCATAAGGTCTGGTATAATGATTTCAAGCTTTAAAATTAGTAAAACTATATAGTTTTAAAGGTCAACATAGAGGCTGAAATGAAACAAGTGTTTTACTCTGTAGAGGACTAGTTTTAAGTTTGGACTTTTTGTAATAACTTAGGCTTTTTATTTTGGCTGACTTGTTTAGTATTTTTGTTGGGCTTATTGCCTTATTAGTTCAATCCATTATGGTTTAGTGATGGCTATTAGGGAAGGCTTGTTTCCCTTAGAATTTAGATTACTTATTTTATAAAATTGAATAGTGTTCGTCTTCTTGAGAGCTTCCTCTCTTAGGGTTCTTCTTAAACTTGAGAAGAGTTTTTCTCTTAGCGGCATCAAATCCATCACTTATCACTCTCCTTCTACTTATTTTAGAGTGTGGCATGAATATCCTTCTTTTACCTTTCAATTTTCTTACTGAATTTTGGAGGATCCATGGGCTTCTTTTGTAGAGATCACATCAGGTACATCTATCAATATTGAACAGAACCACCATCAATGCTTTATATGATAAATAGATTGGTAGATGCTCTATAACATCAAAGAACCTTGATGGAAGGATTCTTTCCAATTTGCATAGGATGATAGGGATGCTTTCATGTATATGCTACAAATCTTCCTTTTGTAATACAATTGAGCAAATGACTTTAAAAAAGGCTTAATTTAGTCAAAGGCTTCCATATATAATTTGGTAGTGCATGAAATGCCATTGGTATTAAGCACTTTATAAACACATGACAATCATGACTTTTCATTCTAAAGATCCATCCATCCCTAACATTCATGGATCTATCTAATTTTGAAGCACAATCATCAGACATGCGTAATTATTTCACCCATTCACACACTTCTCTTTTCTGATTTACATTTAATGTAAACTTTTCCTTAGGTTTGTAAGCTTTTCCATTGGTCTATTCTTATAGCTCTAACTCCTTTCCTCTACAATATTTTTTCAAGTCCATCTATGCTTTGACATTGTCTTTTATCTTGCCCTTAATGTCCCTAACAATGTTAAATATATTATTAAACACATTTTTCTCAATATGCATTACATCGAGGTTATGGCGGACCACGTTATTTCTCTAGTATGGAAAGTCCCAAATATACTTCCTTTAGTCCAATTATGAGTCACCCCATACCCAAGTAACCTAATTGGCCAAATTTAGGTTACTTGTGGAAAATTGCAAATTCTCTCGCACCATTGGTTACCATTAAGCCTGATAGGAGGGTTTGATCGATCTACTTTATTTTTTATAAAGGCATTTTTATTCCTTCTAAAGGGATGATTAGGACTCAAACATATTTGATGACAATCAAACCATAATTGCTTTCTTCCATTTTTCAATGTGAATACACTAGTTTGTTTCATGCATAATGGATAACCTAACTTGCTAGCTGTCATCCATGTTGGAAAGTCATTAATTATCCATATCAAATTGGTCTCTTGACAAAATTTTGCTTAGTGGAGATATCATATGTTAATACACCTTCATGTCATAATAGTAATAGCTCATAAATCAAAGGCTGTAAAAATCATCAATCCTACTTTTTGGATTATTAAGACCTAGAATGATCCATGTCAATAACATATATGGAGAAGTATTGCACATTTTTGGAGGAAGATTGTAAAGAGTGACAATTATTGGCCAACATGAATATGGTACAATAGATTGACTATATGAAGTAAATCCATCTAAACATAGGCCAAGCTTAACATTTCTAGGCGTAATAGCATATTGGGGATATGTATGATCAAAGTGCATCGATGCTTCTCTATCCAGTGGATGGTACATTACTCCATTTGTTGTATAATGCTCTTTGTGCCACTTCATGTGTGGCTTTGATTTCATTGATGCATATAATTTTTTAAGTCTCGAAATCAGTGGCATATAATAAAGCCTCTTAAATGGTACTTCTTTCCTTCTACCCTTACTAGGCCTGTTAGCCTTAGAGTGAAAATTGTGAGTTTTGAAAAATTATTTGATTAAGACACTTTAAGCTACACATTGATTTTAATGTTGAAAAACAAATTTTAGACATTTATATTTAATGATATAAAAATATATTTGTTTCACC
>JANHAO010019833.1:0-13080 GCA_026873985.1 Saraca asoca
TTTTCTCATGTTTGTCATCATAGTTTAAGGTACCATTATTCATTAAATATATAAATGCATATGATGTTATAAGGCTATAAAAATGCGTATAGGCAATTTGAAAACATCATGCTTTTTCTTTTTCACGTTTGACCATTTAGTGACCGAAATTTCGATCGCAAAAAACTATTAGCATTTAGCGATCGAAAATTTCGGTCGCAAAAAATCAGCGACCGAAATTTTCGATCGCAAAGAACTCTTCACAACGACCAAAACTGAGGGCGTTTTGCTACTGAAAATTTCGGTCGCTAAAGTCAACGACTGCCTAATTTCGGTCGCTAATTATCTTGCGACTAGGGTTTTAGTCACTCTTGAATTTCGGTCACTGTTCGGTCGCAAAAACTGTCTGCGACCGAAATTCAATTTTTAGCGACCAAAAAATTCAGTCGCTAAAATGCAATTTTTTTGTAGTGAGAAACCTCCTATAATTTAAAAATCTACAAAGATCTACCTTGAAATATAAAAAAATACTACACTGAACCCTAAATTTGAATTTTTTTTATCAATAAAATGATTAGGAAAGATAATAATAGATTCAATCCAAACAACATAAGATATTTCTAGTATTTTGTGATAAAAAAACATACTTTAATTAAATTCAAACATTACAAAAAAAATCATACTTACATCGAAATTTAATTTTTTATTAAACATATTTTAATCATTTAAACTTAATCAAAATATATTTTTTATAAAAAAAAGTACTTAAAATATCTCATATAAGTGGATTTGAATTGTATAATCATCTTTAATATATATATATATATATATATATACATGCGCGCTCGCAACGATACATTAAAAATTCAAGTATTAAAGAATATATCAATAAATTTATCTTATAAATATAAGAAATAATTATATATGTTAAAAATATCCATTTAATGTGATAGATTTGAATTTAAGTATTGTGTCAGCTTTTAATAAATAGTCACACAATCTATTTATAAAATAGAAAAACAGGATTTATCCTTCCAGTCATGTGTCACTATGTGAAGAAATCATTTTTCAAGTAAACTTCCAATTTTGAACTTCATTTGTTGGAATATGATATCTTTTACTAAAAGCTATTATAAATCATTTGTGCCATGTAAAACAACTTATTGCAAAAGATTTCATTGTACAATTAAAAGTCATAATTGTTACAAAATTATTGGAACTATAAATTGACATATTATACTTGAATTAAATTAATTCCATCAAATTAATATTTTTGGACACACATATGTAATCATTTTTATTTATAAAATAATTTTAACCTTATCTATATATTATTTCCTTATTTATTGAAGTCTTTAAAAAATAAAAAAATTCTCTTAAAAATTTATTTATAAGATAAAATTATCATGTATTTATTGTCTTTTTTTCCTTCAATTTATTTAATTCAATTAGATTGATCTGGAAATAATTGTCTATGCATCAATTGTTTAAAAATTTTCATGCCATAGAAACTATCTTAAGAGTAAGGAAATATTATTGTGCTATTGTAATTAATAATTTGAAAAACAATCAATTATTCATGTTATTTTATATACTTCGCATTATTATTTGTAAAGTACTCATTCTATCATGTTGATTTGGTCATAAGGATTGTAATTTACACGATTTATTCTTCCAATATAGTTGTATTCATGACCACTATTTTTGTATGCTTTGATCTTGACAGTGTTGATTTGGTGATAAGGATTGTAATTTACAAGATTTATTCTTTCAATATAGTTGTATTCTTGACTACAAAGTTTGTATGCTTTGATCTTGTTAGATTGTGCAGTGATTTAGCAATCTATTATGATTGAATTATTGAAACATCATATGTATATATAATTAATTTAAATGAGTTTATTCACATTCAAAATTTGTTAATTATCACATAAAAAAAAGGTTGTTCAAATTAAAAAAATTTTGTGTATTAAATAAAAGTGTTTTTTTAACTTATTTTTTAAATTTTATGTTTCAATTACATTCAATTATATGAGTATATATGAATAACATTTGTTTTCTTCAAAAGCTTTAATGAAAGTATAACAATATCAAATATAACTCATGTTTAATTAAAAAAAATATAATCATCTTTGTAAATTTTATAAATTAATCTTCCAATATTGATCCTTAGTGCAGAAATGGTATGCAACTCAACATTTTCTTGACTCAATTTTGTCCATTATCAACAATGTAGTAACTTAGTTGCATTCATTTACTTCATACTCAAGGTTCAAGTAATGTATTCTAAAATATCACCCTTCAATTAAATGCAAGATAGAATCAATTTATCTAATATAATATTTAATAACAACTTTAGTGATGATATTATTTAAAACATTCATCTTTGTTTGTCACACTTAATGAAGTATATAATTTCTTCAATTGCATATATATTTAATTAAGTTGATATTATATAATTTAATCATCTTAATTTGATTAAAAAAATCCAAATAATGTTACATTTATATCAACTACATTGTGCACCAATGTTTGCTCCACTGTGCATTTATAAATTATGACAAATAATTTAATTATGATTTAGTATTTATGTATTTAATAGTATTAGAACAATTATTTAAAAGGTGAAAATAATACATTAATAATTGAAGCAATGACTAATTATACAATAGTTTTTGTCTTTTCATTATTTTTAGTATCAATAATTTTAAAAATTTATTCACCCGTGCATCACATAGATTCTTACTGGTTCTTAACAAATTAAGGCTTGGCTGAATTCTTTTTTTTTTTTTGTGTTTGTTTTGAGATAGTTCTTGCATCTATCTTATTTTGACCCCATGTGGTGCATGGATTAATTAACACTTCAAGTTAATTAACAAATTAATATTATGACGAATTATTTAGTTAAATATACTTAATAATTAATAATTACATTTCATGATAGAATTTTAAAATTTCATGACTTACAAATTTGAATTTAATAATTAGCAACAGATATTAGTGTGATAAATATTTAAAATTTCAAATATTTTGACATTTATTTAAGATATTTTTTTTCTTTTTACTAATAAAAGAATAAGAGCGATTTTATATACATTGTAAAGGTAATATATATAATTACTATATACATACATGTAAATATCTTTTTTTATAGCGGCAATTAGCCCGTAATATTATGCATACAACCGCCCATAGGACCAGCCACTTTGACCTCCGTACTTCATAGCATATGAAATTGCAATTGGGTTCCAAAGGAAATGATTGATAGAAAGAGCCAACTTCAGATTATGTTAAAGAAAAAGGAAATTTAGAATTTTGAAATTGGGTGGATAATAATGACTGTCAAGAGGAGGATATGAAAGCGATCCTAGGCAGGCGTTTGTTCATACTTTTGCTTGGGAACTCAAACCCTAGATTTATCAGACTCACCTTTTTCAAGTTGGCATGTTAGATTTAAAAATAGATCAAAACAAGCCGAAAGTATGCTGATGCATTTGAAAGCAAGGCAATGTTGTCTCTTGGTAGTAAATATAAAAACTGGGGATAATAGTGGACAGAAGCCCATAACAATTTTTTTTTTATTATTCACAACACTTTTATATATATATATATATATATATATATTCCGATAATATCAAATTTTACAATTTATCTTCTGTTTATTTTGTTGGATGATATTTTTGTAAAAAAAATTATTTATTTATATATAAATAAAGATTTTTATATTATTTATTTATCTTATAATTAATAAATAAGATATAATATCTTGATAGTAGAGAAAATAACTTTTTCTTCAATATAATAGATGTTATTTTGTCACATTTTTCACATCTAATACTAAATAAATATAATATTTTTTGTTATCTTAATATTTTATAACAATAAATATAAGTAAATAAGATTATTTTTATGAAAAATATTTTCCAGAAAATAAATGGAGCTAGGGCTCCATTTGTTTTGTCTGAAGATATTTTTCATTAAAAAAAAACTTTGTTCACTTATATATAATAAAGGATTTTCATGTTACTTATATACTTGTAATTTCATATTATTTATATACTTGTAATGGTGCCATAATAATAGGAAAAATAACTTCCTTCTTAAAATAATAGATGTTATTTTACACCACTCTCCTCATATATAACATTGAATAAATAAAATATTTTTTATTATCTTAATATTTTATAATTATAAATATAAAAGCATGACATTATTTTCATAAAAAATAATTTTTATTAAAACAAACAAGCACTTGATGTTTCTATTTATGTTCTTTCACATTTTTCATGTTAAACATAGACGGGAGTTTCATCACTCAGCAAATGATACAGATAGTTTTTATTTTTAGATTATTTCTTGTAAGGTATATTCTGGTTTCTATTCTTTTATTTTTCTTCCATGGAAACAGACCATTCGTGTTTCTTGCAAGCACATGATGAACCAATTCTGACATCAATCGATTTTAGTTTTTGGCCCCTGCATATTAATCTTCATATTGACCCTTTTTCCCCTTCTTGTGGTAAATGAGACTTGCCTAGACACCAAGCCTAAAAGAGCACTATGCTCTCCCCATACAGTATTGGCTTGCACATCATGAACGATAAATATTTTTGAGAACAATGCTTATCTTTATTCATAATGTCTCACGCAACTATATATAAAATTTGAAATCTATAACAGAGCACACAAATAATTATATATCTAATTAAGTAAAATTGAATGGAATAAAAATATGTAATAATATATTTTATAGCCTTTACACAGTGTAGCATATACAAAAGTGGTAAATCTGTGTATAACTTTCTGTTACTTTCTCCAAGCATTGATACTATAATAATATGCATTTAAAACATCATTTTGAGTCAGTAAGCTTAGACAGCAAAAAGAGGCAGCTAGAGGAAAGGAAGAGGGAAGCACAGAAGCATAGCAAATCCAGAGGAGTGTGTATCACAGCCTTCTTACTTTTGTCAAACAGACCGATCAGAAGCAGCATCACTATGACATGGCCAAGCTTCGTTTTTAGTTCATTCACAGTTTTTATGTCCAGCCACTTTGGCCTCTCCTGAATTGAAAACCAGCAAACAGAAAAATGAAATTACCATGAAAAGATATTTTTAGCCCGCAATGTTTCTGTTGAATTGGGAAATAGAACTTAGGACTGAGTTGGAAATCTCTAGTATATGGGATGTACAGAAGAGGAATTTCCTGTATGCTGGAGGACAAGCTAGTTACTATTGAGAACCAGATTATATGCTCTACTTAGGATCTTTTATATAATCTAATCACTAACCAGCTATGATCTCCTTACCAAATTATAATAATCATAAGTATCGTATTTAAGCAGCTGTCCTGGTGAATGTAAATAAAATTAAAAAGGTGCCTTGGTATGCTCTTGGGAAAAAGGCTGCAAATACCCTGTCATCAATATCCTATCAAGATGAACCACCCCAGAGGATTTCACCCAAGGGTGACAACCCTTTTAGTATACCACAAACCAATCCACTGATAATATTCATCAATTGAATGAAATTTGAAGCTATCTTCATTAGAACAAATAACCAATTTCATGCAGAGAAGAGAAAGAGACAAGAATTCATTAGGCAGTGCTTTTAAGATATCTAATTTGCCAACAAGCTTGTCTTATACCACCAAATCATCAAAGGGGAAAATGTAAAAGCTTGTGTGAAAAACTAACCTTTAAAGTGAATAAGCCAAAGAGATTTGATGTGTATGAAGTTTTCTGATCTGTCAGAGAGCCTGCACTACCAAGATTACTCACAAAGAGCTCATACAGACCCATTCCAAAGACTAGCATCACTGTTCCCAAAAGATAGACATCTAGATGAACAAAAAAGGGGAAATTGGAAACTTCATTAAAGAGCAATTATGTAAACCCCATATTAGAGGTCAGAAAAGGATGCCTTAAACTACATATTAAGTAATACGAGAAACAAAACTTGAATGAAATATAAGTAGTTGGCATTTGACTCATGTCATGTGCTTCATATTTTAGGAAGGATCTCTCAAGTAATCGGCATTTCAAGTTGAGTTCATTGCCGCATAAAAATTTAACTTTGAGAGATACTCACCAATAGACTCTATCAGCAACTGGACTACTTTACCGCGATTTACAAAGTATTGCATGAATGACTCTGTAACTAAGGTGCAACCCTGCATGTAAAGTCAATAACGTATGTAGAATCATGAATTAAATAAAATTCATCAGACATAGCACAATATGCCCAAAGTTACTAACTTCTGGAACATCAATCACATAACCATGTGAAGGAAATTTATATTTCTGTGATCATACAGTAAACTCCAATATAAAAATTGCCACAACTCTTCCAACGCTCCCATTTCCACCGAGTAATGCTACTCTTATGCTGGTATTTTGACGTCTAATTTACATATCTCCACTCCTATTACTGTTAGCTATAATTACCTCCACCTTTTTTCTTCCTGCAGGTTCATCACCCCTGGCTTCTCTTACTTTGAATTGCTTAACCAATGAGATGAAATCAAGATTATTAAATAATTTTTCAGGAAGGCAAGCATTTTAAATCTCTAATCTGGATACAGGCTTAATTTAATCAGGCACAAACAAAGACCAGGACAATAGAAGTCTATAAATCATACCTTAATGAAACATAGAATTGATCCAACCAAAGAGCCAAAAACTCCCAGAATAGCCATAAACCGGCATCTGTAAATGGCCTTCAAAATCCATAGACCAAATCACGAAAAGTCAGCATTATTCGTTATGAATGATCATGCATAAGCCATAATTTCGACCAAAGTGATTATTGTTACCTTCTCAATGTCTTCCTCCATAGCTTCGAGCTTCGGAGGCAATTTTCGAGATGCAACGGAATCATAACCGGAATTGGATGCAATAACCGGCGACGGAGAGTTCTCTGCTGGTACCGCAGCTGAAGAAACAGCGTATCCAGCGTTGCCGCCCACGCAATTCAGAATTCTGACACTAGGGTACCCAAATTCAGAAACCCTTTTCGCATTTGAGCTCAAGATAGAATTTTTGCAATGAAACTCAGCTGATAGTGATGTTATTTTGACGGGTCTCCGAATCAATGTCTGGTATAGTCTCATTTTGGGTTCAAAGTGATGAACTTTGGAAGCTACAAAGCGAATCACGCAGTGATAGTAAGTGAGGTCGGTGAGAAAAAGCAAAAGGAGAATGGGGACTCTATATTCAGTGAGTTCATGTGGAATTCAAAGAGCCACAGAACGTGGACTTCACAGTAAAGACATGAATGAACGGGAAAGGAGACTTCAATGGAATTATGTAGTTGAGTTGGAGGCTACGTGGAAGTGAGGGCGAATGGCATTCTGCAACGCCTAATCAGAAATCTCAGGGCATGTCATTGTCGAACTCTAATCAGTGAGCGTAAAAATCTTCTTGTTGGGTTTCGGTGCAAAACAACGAAATTCAATGTACCTGTTTTTCGCATGCTGGCTGCTAAGGATTTGGGCGACACGTAGATGTAACTGGTGAAAACTAAAACTTGTTCATGAATTTGGTCATATGCGTAGATGTTAGGAATTGTAGGTGGAAATGATTCAAACAAACCAACATCAACATGGCATCCTGAAATACAAGATCGAGATGTTTCATAACCATTATACTTGAAATTGTCCGTTTATCCACTTAACTACAATTATTTCCGATCCTAACTGTTAGGAATGTGAGGTCGACTAATCCCCTGATCTTTTCGCAATATATCCTTTTTGGATTTATATTTCATTCATGCCTGATGAAGTCGCATTTACCTCAGCGTTATACCCAGTACTTTTATGTCTATATTTTATAAATGCAATGAAATAATATAAATATAAAAAAATATAATATATTAGTGTTTTTTTGATACTGGTGTAAATATAATAACATTGTTGTTTATGCATAAAATTCACATCTATATTTTTTATTTTTATTTTTCTTTTTTTATTAAAATGCATCAAATTTTCGTATATTATAAATAATATATATATAATTTCTGATCAAATGGTGCATCCAACTCTTATGTATTTTAATTTCTGTGCACTTTATCTATATTCATTTATTTTTCATCCATAAACTTAATATATCACTCACATTGTATAAATAATAAAACACCAATAATAAAACACCCTTTTTAAATAGTGTTTTGATGATGGGAGTGCCGCCATTATTTTTTATCTAATTCAAAATAAAACTAAACTATAGCAAATAAAAAACTTTTTGAATTTGCAAATTCTATACAATGATAAATAAGGAATCGATGGCCACAGTGTCCAAGGGCTCCTTCCCGGGACTCAACTAGGAATCTCGTATCAATATGGATACCCCTCTCCCATCCTCACTTCTATAAATATATGAACTTCATTTAAATCAATTAAATACTCAACTCTCACTTGAATACTTTCAAACTTAAGCATCAAATGGGTTTTAGCAATAATCATCACTTTAGCCTTTATGCAGATGACTTTTGACTATTTGACTCAGTTACTAAATATTGGAGCATTCATCAATTAATGTTGTCTGTGATCTAATAATCTATGTGAAATTAATCTTCTATTTCTGTATTATGATAATTCTGTTTAAAATTTTTCATATCACCATCTTAATTTACCTTGCAAAAAATGATTATTATGTCTCATTTCTATATCGTTATTTTTTCATTGCTATTATCTATTCATTATTGATATATTCAATAGAATTGCCTGTGTCTTACCCAAATTCAAGTTCATATTCCATTATTACATAGATAAGTGAATATACAATTCGCAAAGTTCTGATTGTCCTTTGTCTTTATAAAGTAGATTACTCTCAGCATCTAAATATTGAATTAGTTTTATACAACTCGATGGCTACTATAATTTGGAAAAAGCATAACTCCCCTTCGCAAACTATCGTAATGCTCAATCGGGTATCAAATAGAGCAATCGGCTTCATTAAGCAAGCTTGATCTCTATCGTTGGAGGAATGTCAAGCGGATAATGCAACTAAGCAATAAAAATTTTATTTTGACCAAATTATCTCTTTCAGTGATAATGACTTTTACCCTGAGTTTGATTGTGACCACGATGATCCAATGGTCATGTAGTCAAAAGAATACTTGTTGATCAGGGGAATTTGGATAATATATTGAGTCTTGCTACAGCACAGTAGCTTAATATTCCGCTGGACAGTAGAGATAATCCTGGTGATATTATTATTATTCATTTTTACAAATTCCAGTTGTCTGCATGGCTATCTTACTAGTTTCTATTGGCACTTTGCCACAATGTCTTACATTAGCGTAAGATTCTTCATAGTTGATATGCCCAACGGGTCGTACAATGCGATCCTTATAAGATCATATTTGAATGGAGTAGGACAAGTGCAAGTTGATCAATAAACCACTCGATAGTGTCAAATGAACAATTTGGATAGACAAACAATGGATGAACAAAGCAAAAGCTCACCAAAAGACCAATGGATAAGCCATGATCAGTAGAGTGGAAGAATGAGACCTAATATGGTTGTGTTGTAGTCAATAGATCCAGGAGTAAATGGAAAAAAGCATAATCCAAAGCCTAAATTTGAATTAGAGGAAATCCAAATGTTTAGGCCAAATGATGAATGGGTCATTAAGATCAGTGTGAATTTGCCAAATGATTTTAAGATGAAACTTATTAGAATCCTTAGAGACAATGTTAAAGTGTTTGCTTGGATAGCAGTAGATATGCTAGGTATTGATCTTGAAATCAATCCCTTAGTTCAACTGGCTTAATAGAAAGAGTGGTGTTTTGGACTAAATCGATCGGGAAATATAACTGTTGAAGATGATCAACTTTTACAAGTGGGTTTCATAAGAAAGGTATCTCATATCACATGGCAATCAAATGTCGTTATGGCTAAAAAGGCCAATGGGAGTTGGAAAATATGTATAGATTTAACTGATTTGAATAAAGCATGCCCCTAAAAATACATACCCTTTCCCTAATATTAACAAGTTACTTGATGAAGCATCTAATTTTGTTATCCTTAACTTTTGTGACGCTTTCTTAAGATACAACCAAATCCTAATGTGGATAAAGGATCAAGAGAAAATAGCTTTCATTATGGACAATGGCATATTATGTTACAATGCTATGCCCTTTGGTTTAAAAACCATTGGGGCCATATATCAAATAATGATAAACAAGGTCTTTAGAAAACAAGAAAAACTTGGAGGTGTAACCGGATGATATGCTCATAAAATCCACTAGCTATTATAAACATTTGATGGAGCTTAAAGAAATCTTTCAGATAATGAAATAACATAACTTGATAATTAACCTTAATAAATGCACTTTTGGTGTAACTTTAGGAAAATTTTTGGGTTTTATGCTAATTGAGTAGGGAATTGAAGCATATCCCACCAAATGCATAGTTATCCCTAAAATAAGAAGCCTAACTAATGTTAATGGTTGAATTGCAACATTATCTCAATTTATATCAAGATTAGTATATGAGTGTCTTCCCCTTTATAAGATCCTAAAAAGTTGCAAGGAATTTGTGTGAGATGATCGCTGCGAATAGGTTTTTATAGATTTGAAAAATTATTTGGCAAATTTGTCAATTTTTTCAAAACTAGAGCTTCGAGAAAAATTTTTCTTTACCTAGCCGCAATAGAGAAGGTAGCTAATTTGATGTTAATTAGGGAATAAAATGATTTCTAGGAATCTATCTACTTCACAAGTAAGGTCCATCACAAAGCAGAATTATGTTACCAAAAGATTGAAAAATTGGCAAATATGCCTTACTTATAGCTTTTAGAAAGTTGAAGTAGTACTTTGAAAGCCATCAAGTAATTGTTTGTACTAATCAACTAATTAAGCAGATCCTTTGGAAACCTGACTTGGTCCTTAGCTGGTGTCCTGGTTGATAAGCTTACAAAGCACATAATCAAATTTGAATAAAAAAAAGGCTATCAAGGCTCATGTATTAGCAAATTTTGTAGTAGAAGTGACTAAAGATCTACCTAATTATTCAATAGGCCCATCGCCCTTTGTCTAGATATTATTCATGGACGAGTCCTCAAACAATAAGGGATAGGGTGTAGGAGTGATCTTGGAGGACCTGATGGGGTTGCAATCATATATGCCCTAACATTTGAATTTTAGACAACTATTAATCAAGTTAAGTATGAGGCATTAATAGATGGCCTCAAATTTGCAAAAAAAAAAAGCAAGGGCAAAAAGGGTAAAAGTTTCAAATAACTCCTAGCTTTTGAGAGGAATGTAAATGGAACCTATTAAATAAAGGTCCCATGTTTAATAAAGTATGCATATAAGGCAAAGAAGTTTATTGGAGAGTTTAATCATCTTGAATTGACACAAATCCTAAGGATGAAGAATGACCAAGCAAAATGATAGAGCCAAGTGTTAGTAAAATGGAAGCTATGTTAGTTGACAGATCAGTTTCATGGATGGACCCCATCATTTCATGTCTAAGGGAAAACCATCTCTTATCGACAATATATTAGAGATAGTGAAAGTGAAAAAACGTGTGACATGTTTTTATTTGGAAAATGGTCGATTTTACAAATGGGGTTCTTCCCTGCCTATTTTGCGGTGTCTGTACCCATTATAAGCTGGAAGAATTATATGAAGGAGTGTGCGGAAGTAATATCATTGAGACAGCCTTAGCTTAAAAAGCTTTATGCTCGGAGTACTTCTAGTCGACCATGACACTAGATGCCCAAAACATTGTAAAGAGTTGTGACCAATGTCAAAAATTTGCAATTATTCCCTAATAGCTACCAACTAAATAAGGAATAATCACCTCTCTGTGGTCACTTATGCAGTAGGGGACTGATTTGGTCGGCCCTTTCCCAACTACCTTAGGATAGTATAAGTATCTCATTGTAGTAGTAGATTACTTCACAAGATGAATAGAAGCTAAACTATTAACTACCATTATCGTTTATAGGGCACAAAAATTTTTCTAAAAGAATATTGTTTATAAGTTTGGTATACTTAAGGTGTTGATAAGTGATAATAAGACACAAATCACTATTGAAATTTTCTAGAAATTTTGCCAAAATCTTCAAATCAACCAGAAATTTACTTTTGTGGAACACCTCTAGTCAAATAAGCAAGCTAAACTATCAAACAAAGTCATACGCAAAGGGTTAAATAGGATATTTGAAGGATCTAAGTAGCCATGGGCCGATGAGCTACCCAATGTTCTATAGCCATATGGAACAATTAAGCAAACTATTATGAAGGAGACTCCTGTCCATCTTACACATAATCATAATGCTTTAATTCCAATTGGGATTGGGATAACCTCTGAAAGACACCAAACATTTGAAAATGAGAACAACGATAAACTCCTAAGTGAGGGATTGAATTCTTTAAAGCTGACAGGTAAATGACTAATATTCATTCAAAGTTTTATAAGGCAAGGGCCATAAGATATCACAATTCTAGAGTCAAAAGTTGAGTATTCCAGGAAAGTTCTCTAGTGCTTAAAATGGAAAATGGCCCATGAAAAGAAGTCATAGATGGGAAGTTGGTAACAAGATGGAAAGGGCATTACAAAGTAGTAAGGAATTTGAAAAGCGATGCTTGCCACATGGAAACAATTAAATGGCTATAATTGATAAGACAAATACACCAAGAAGGGTGAATTGGTGTTTAAAGGATAAGATTATAGTTTTAAAAACTTTCCTTTTAACAAATATATGAAAGATCAAGTAAATAGCACTTAAATATAAGCAATTTAAAGTGCGTGAAAAGTAAAAAAGTAAGGAAAGAGAAAGAGCACAAGTGTATAAAGGTTTAATGGTTCAAAGGGAAAACCATCCTTTTAGGTCTATGATAACTCTATGAAAATAGAGTTATTTTAATGTTCCTAGACTTAAATTATTGAAGTATAAGAGTGATTCTTTGAAAATAAGTCCTTGTTTATAGGTATCTTTGTTAATTTTTTCTAAAGTGTTTTCATTGTATTAATTCTGAAAATTTTAGTTTTGTTTATAGAGGACATGAATTGAGTTGATTTGTATTTCATTTTAGATGCTAAAATCCAATTGTGGCTGGAAATTTATGGCAAGTAAATGGAGAAGAAAG
>JANHAO010019834.1:0-13067 GCA_026873985.1 Saraca asoca
AACAAAAGGATAGAAAAATCACAAATTAATAACAAATCAAGAGGTAATGATCATCATAATAATGTGTATTTTGCTCATTTATCAGGGCCTCAACCGGACCAAAGGTCACGGCTAGCACAAAATTATATAAGAGACTTGAAGAATTTGGCCGCATGCAAGCTGTGGACTATGTGAACACTTGATAACAGAGGGTAGAATGAAGAAATGAAGACGATAACATTAAGCCAATCCACAGACAACTTACAATAAAGCAAAAAGAAGCTTTTAATATTTGCACTTGAAATTGGGATACATTGCTAATATATGACTCGGACTGAGCCCTTCAGCTTTTGGTTGGCATTACGTTGAAGAGGCTGGGGCTGCTGCCTCGCAGGCTGCACCACATACTCCCTTAGATGACCCCTTTTGATTAGATCTTCAATTACATCTCTGAGGGCTAAACAATTCGAGGTCCCATGACCGGCCTCATTGTGATAGGCGCATAACTCATCCCTGTTCCTTTGCCTGAATGGGGTCTTTAAAGGTTTAGGCTTCCAAAGTTTTTCCTATCTCTTTTCGTCGAGTAAATTTTATTTTGAGAATCAGATAGGATGCTATACTGCTCACAGCGATCTGAGTGCTGAGGTCACTCACCTCTGGGTCTTCTGGACTTCTTCGCAGTCCGTTCGATAGAGTAATCGCCCTGGTTCATATTGCTCCTCTTCTTGCTGTGAGAAGAGCCAGTCTTTTCATTCTTCCTGTCAAACCCTTCCGAGCCAAATGTCTCTTTCCATTTAATCTGCTTTAGCAGCTCACTCATAGAACTCGATGAGGTCCTTCACCGGGGACTTGTACAAACTCTTGTACAACTTTCCATCTTTGCAAAGTCCCGCAGAGATTATTGCCAACATAGTTTCTTCAGATGGATTCTCCACTGAATTGGCTTCGAGCTTGAATCTAACAATATAGTTCTTTAGCGACTTATGCTTACGCTGAAAGATCATAGTGAGATGACAGGGGGCACAAGTTATCTCTTCAGCTCTCGATACTAGCTGATGAATTTCTGTTGGTAGTCTTCCCAACTGCCAATTGAGCAAGCTGGGAGGTTTCTAAACCAAGCTTGAGGTACACTTCCCAATGTGACCAAAAACACTCAACATTTGAACAAGGGATCAGTTGTTTGTAAGTCCATCTGAATATTGAATACGTCCAGATGATCATAAGGATCAGAGTCCCCATTATACAATAGAATCATAGGGACCTTGAGTTTGAGGGGGAGAGTTTGAGTTTTGTTCCCCTCAGAAAGTGGTGACCTTTCCTCATAGTGAGCTCAATCACTAGAAGCTTGAAGGCGTTCCTCCAGCTGAGTTATTTTCTAAAATAGCTTTTTGACTAATGGGTCTCGTGTCCCAGAGCGTTGGCTGGACGATCATTGGATCCTTTGGTCTTCATGGTCACGAGAGTTGTGACTTGGGGTCTGCTCTTGCGAGCAATGAGCTGGGAAATTTTCTTGGTTAGAGTTGTTCAAACGTTCAACTCGTTGCTATAGGAAACATCGACAGGCGTTGCAGCTTCGGCCTATCTTTAGACATCTTATGCTAACAATGTGACTGCTTTTGCTAATTCTCCCATCATGCTTTCTAGTTTTTCCTGACGCTGGAGCCAAACCTATACTCCATCAGTGTTGTTGGTAATGTAGTTGGTTGGACAGAACTGGTTGGGGGAAGCCAGCGATTGCACCAATGATGGGAGTGGTGAAGGAACTCATTGCCAAGACATGCCCTTCTAGAGGGCTGGGTAGCGCATTTAAAGCTCTGGTAACTCTTCCTTTAGCCATTGCAGCAGGAAACGAACCAGAACAGGTGAGATCCCCATAGACGGCACCAAAATGTAGATGGTGGAATCTGGTTCTGATTCAAACTCCAGCTAATAGGAGGATTCTTTTAGGATCTCTAACCATTAAATGGTTCAAACATAGAAAATCAACAAAACTCATAAGAAAGGAGGGAAAAGCAACAAGAAAGATGTCACATTTTAACGTGGTTAAGCCAAATCTAGACAGCACCAAACCCTATGTCCATGGTAATGTATTATTTGGAAAAAGTTTTTACAGAGTTTTAGCATACAAGTTTTCCTCCCCCTTTTGTAGAGGGCTCCTTCCTTATATTTATAGAAGAGAAAAGATTACAAATATAATTGTACATGCAGTAAATCTGTTACATCGACATTTAATGTACAAGACAGAATAGATAGACTAAATCTTCTTTTTCAGTTATTACAGATTGTCTCCTGTAAGTAGGCCTCGTGTGTCCGTTGGGTAGGGCATGACTTAATTTCCTGTGGTTTTCTGCTCAGCGAGCTCTCAGGTCGCTAGCCGTACCTCGCCAACCAAACCCTTCGGTCTGGGAAGTGAGCCTTTCTGGGATGACGAGGTCAAGTTTGAGCTGAGGGGGCTGTTCAACGAGATGAACTAGAGACTTAGTGCCACAAGCACTCTTTGAACTGGGCCTTCACCACGCTTGGGCTATTCATCGATCTGTCTGAGATAATCCAAATTTCATATATAACATATAGCATTAGTATATAAGCAATCAGTAGATATCCTATCTATCCAAGGATTCAAATAATAAGAAATTTTAAGATGGAGAATCTCAAGAATCAACTCATTATAGCATTTTTGTTCAACAATAATCACCATATTTCTACATAGGCTCTATTGTTCCTAATATATTACAAGTTATTCTCATCATACTATCAGATTCTATGTAGAGTCACCAATCCATTCTATGTTTATATCATAAGCAAGGTGATCCCACCTTATAATTTTTTATTTCCAACATATCTTTATATCCTTAAACTCTTTTACAATTATTAGCTTTAAAATTCAAATGAATTTCACAGTTATCTTACCTTGTTAGAGGATTATTGCCAAAAGAGAATTACTTTTTATTTATTTTAGCAAGTTTCAAGAATATAAATTGGTAAACAAATGATGAAGCTCTCAATTGAGTCTTAAAAAGTTACGAAGAAGAAGCATCATAATTTATAACTTTATTGGACTTATCCATATTATTCTTAAGTTTTATGAATAATAATATTCAAAAGTCTAATTTCTTTATATGAAGCCAAGAAATGACTTTTATTATGTGAAAGTATGTTCAATTAGAACTTATCTAAAAAGTCTTATGTTCTTCAAAAATTCTCAAGACTTTTAAGGATCTATATTTAATAATTTACAAACTTAATTACTCAATTCACAACACATTCAATACAATGCTAATACTTAGTTAATCAATCATTCAATCATTTCCAAATTTACAAATCAATCAAGATAATAATAACAGTCTACTTACCTAGTCATCCTATCATACTATCACTACCCTAACATATACCATTCGTAATAACACAAGAAGAAAAACCTCACGGCTTAAGTGTACAATTGAGCTCCTAAACCTAATCGTATAATCCATACAACTATAGAGAAAAAGTTATCAGTAACGCATCATTAGCTTATAGTATATCAAAAATGTTTCAACATATTTTTCATTTCCAAGACTCACGATTCAACTCACCTCCTTTTTGCACTCATTTTATGATCATGCTATCAAAAATAGAGCATGCAGTCAAGCGGTTGCGATTCGAATTAAAAATTGAACTATTTTTGTACGATTCAAATCGACCCTTCCTAGCCCTATTTTGGTTTATGATCACGATACGAATTATATGTAGTTTTAGACTTTTCAAAGGTTTGCACCTTCGAGCGAGTAGATTAGTATTTTGAACTGAAACTTCTCAAGTCAAATCAGAGCATTCATATCTAACTCTCATGATTTTACTCAAATTTAAGTTTCCAGGCTCACAATTATGATCACATGTCCAATTTCATACAACTTTACAATACAAACACACATTCCAACAAGGATAACTTTCATTTTCTTAACCAAGCTTCATAAGCTATCTCAACCAACTTCAATTCTCATTTCATTTTCATACCTATTACCATATTCACATAGCTATGCAATCTTACACATTTACACTTTAGTTCCAAATAATCACATATATGTTACCATTCCAATATTTCATTAAATAACTTTAGCTAGACAAAACATCAACTAATACAAGCTCAGCCCACTTTTAATCACAAAAAAACTAAGCATTTTTGCAAATATGAGAAAAATGAGGGATTTACTCACCTAAGTGATTGAAAACAAAGAGATCAAAATGATTCAACAAAAGTTCTTCAATACTCTTCATGAACAAGAAAGAAGGGCATGTTAAATTTTTGGATTTTCAGGAGTTTGAAAATAAAAGATTTAAGCCCTAAAAACATCAAAAGTTTATAAGAGTTTATAAGATGAATAGTAACTTTGGATTCAAAAATTCATAGCTTAAATTATACTCAATAAATCAAAAAGATTTTGGTTTTGATTTGAAGAAGATAATGAGAGGAATTAGTAGCAAAAATATGAAAAATTATTATGAAGAAATGAAGTGCTTACTTGAAAAGAGATAGTATAGAAAGAACGAACTTATTTCTCAAGTTGAAGCTTAATTAACAAGTTTTCAAACCTTTTTTTTAATGACTTTACTAATTCCTTCAATTTCAAGTTTGAATTTAATATACTTATCAATTGTCCACGACTATGAAATTTTGAAAAAATTTAATTAAATTAGTTACCTTTATAACGACTATAATTTTGCGTTCGCTAGATACCTGTAACCCTAGTTTCGATTTCTCCAAAATTTTCTAGAAATTAAATCCTGAAAACATAGATGTTATTTTATGAGTATTCGAATTCTCTAAAGAGTCATTTTATTATCGAAATTAATTTTAGAAAATTTAAAATATTACAAAATATACTTTGCTCATTTGTGATATACCTTTATTTTTAATGTGTTTACATATGATTTTAAAGTGTCAATAATAAGTGATATGTGACTTGCATTGTTAATACTTTATATTCTGTCCAAATCTAAAGAAAATTATTACATGTCAATCACTTACTTATCTTTTTCTTTCATTAAACTGAAACTCTCCTTTCAAAGGTCTCTATTACTAAATTCGCTATTTTTAAACTTGTAAATATTATTTTCACTAATTTTTTTATCAAGAGACTCAAACCTATTGTATTACTGAGTTTTAATTTGAATTTTTCTGAATAAGTAGTTATTCATATTTATTTCCAAATATTTAAGTTTAAACTTTTAAATATGAAAATATAATCTTTTTATTTTTTTTTCTTTTATCTCCTAATTTTTTCAAACTCTTTTGTCCGCTTCATTCTCTCTCTCTTCGACGCATTCTCTCCACCAGTACTCGCTTCTCTTGCAATTGGTGATATAATCTCCCTCGCGTTATTTCTCTGCTGGTTAAACCTAATGGTTGTCGGTCAAAATCGATTGTTGTGGACTAAATTTGATATATTCTATTTAATGGAAGAAATACGTCACAATCTCAAATAAATGTGAATGAAAAATAATTATAAATAAATAAAATATTAATAATATAAATGATATATTATATTTTGTTGATATTTTAAATTATAAATTGACACATTAAAAATAAAATTATATTAAGAAGGGATAAATCGAAATTTTCCCACATTATTTGTTGTATTTTTTTTTGGTACAATGTTAATAGATGTTTGCATTTATGATAACTCGCGGATCATTATCTTCTATTCCTCTCTACCAGCAACATAATCATGTTGAATGAATGATGTTATAATAATTAATTGATAATAAATCATTTATGTGAATAATATCACTCTTTCGTTACCTGATGGAGAGAACCCTCCCATGCTAACATGGAAAAATTGCATGTGATTTAACACCATTAATATCAATGGATTTTGAAATCATGCATATGTTTACAAATTTCGGTGTTCTAAAGGTAAAATTTATGATTTTGTTATCTTGTCAGAAATTTTTTTATGAATTTATATGAAAATTTAGTGTAAGAATTATAAAATTTATAATTTTTATAAAAAATTATAATTTTTAATAAAAATAATAATATATATTGATATAATTTTTTTAAATGACATAGAAAGATAACCCTAAAATTTAACCTATGTATTATTTATCATTTAAAGATTTTTTAAATCAACTTTAGTCTTTCTTTTTCAAAAAAAAAAAAAAGGAAAAAGGGAGAGTTATAGCAAGTGAAAGAAAAGAAAAAAGAAACAACAGATTTAGCAGATCTAAGAACTTGGATGGATGTTTCAGAAAGAAAAGAAAAGGATTGGATGGATGGACAGCTGAATAAGAAAAAGTAGCGATAGGACAAATGGATATGAAATGTTAATAAAATTGGCAAAGAAAAGAGAGAAGCCTACGAATCGAAGAGGCCACTCGTCACTTGTTTCTCCTCCTCGATTATCATTCTCAGCACAGTGCAGGCAGCCTTTCTGTATTGACAAGACACCGTTCTTTGTAAGTAGCCGAAAGAATCGATGACCTGATTTTATAAATGAAAATAAATTTAATAATATTATTTTTATTTATATTTATCTAAATTACTTTTATATCCTTTAAGTTTGATATAATTATATTGATATCTATTTTATTTTTTAAAATATACATGTATTTATTTTATTCTTCTGCAATAAAGAATGGATCTATATTTAAAATAATAAATATATATAAAAAAGATTAATATATTTATAAAAAATACTATAAATATAATTATTTTAATTTTTTATCATTTAATATATATTACTTTAATTCATATAAATATTTAAATTTTTATACAACTTATATTTAGGGTGCACATAAATATTAAGTGACATCATATAAGATGTTAAACTTGTAAATCATCATTTTAATTAATAGAATATAAAATAAATGAATAAAATGACTTAATTAAAATAAATTAAATTTATTATAGCTAAATTAAGAATGAAAATTAAATATGAATTAAATTGAAAATACTTGACCATATAAAGAATTAAAATAATATTTTAGTCAAAATTTTATCATTATTCATAATATTATGATTCATAATACTATTAAATTTTATTTTTAATTAAATTATATATATTTTTAATATATTTAAAATAAAAAACTTAACTATAAATAAATTAAAATTATTATATTTTACATAAATTTTAAATAATAAATTTTATTTATAAATAAATAAAAATCATATCAATTTTAGAGAAATTAATTTCAAATAAAGTACATGAGTAAGTGGAGTCTTATGTATGGAATTAGCATAGGATACTTTTTTTTTTTTTTTAGAATGGATCATTTTTTTTCTTTTAAAAAAGGAGAATGTGAATTTAGAAGATATATAAAAAAAATTTATATTGAATTTGGAATCTAATAAAAAATTTTAATTATCAAAATAAAATTTATATTCTTAGTTTTCAAAAATAAGAAAAATATAAAAAAGAGAATACATATCAATATTTTTTACCACTCTGTGATGGTAAATTTGTGACTATAATTGTTGCAAAATTTTGATCAACTCCAGTTTTGTAAAACAAGCTATAAAGGAAAATCTATGTTCCGTGTCAAAAGGAGGGTTGTTCCTGAATTCTCGAATCCCGATTCTCGAATTTCAACGATATGATATGAAAGTAAAGATGAAATCTTCGAGAGATCTGCATTCGCATGCTACAGTGTTTATTAAAAGATTGTTTAATCAATTGGTCGTTTTATAAAAGAAAATCGAGGCAAACTACACCTATGTTATTTAAATTTTTACTCAATTATATTTGCGCTTTTATGTTTATATATTTATATTTTTTCTATTTATCTAAATTTATATTTTTATAAAAAATAAAAATAGGAATATATATTACTAAAAATAAAAAAATATAAATATAATTAAATTAAATTTTAAGAAATTGAGTGTAATTTATCAAAAGGAAAAATGCTATATTCATGTCTAGTTTCTTTTTAAAATGGTGACTGAGCAGAGAAGTCATGAATTACATGTGAAAATATAAGCTTTGAAGTTGCAATACTCAAAATCAACAATGTTATTATTTTTACCTTTTATCTTCCATTTTTATTCTCATTTTTTTCAATTGAAACTAATAAAAGGATGTACGGTATTTGCGATCTGCGTGAAAGGCTTCATTAGATTCTTAAATTTGTCGTGGGTTATGTTTCAGCACACTTAAAAAAAAAACCATGTGTACTATCATAATTTTTTGTTAAAAAATAATTTTTTACAAAAATTAATTTTTTTTGAAGTAATTAACAACGTCAAAGGATGAAATTTATTTATTTTTATATATTAATTAATCATAAAATTTATTCACATTTATAATTTTTTATTAAAAATTTATAAGATTTTGATATAAAAATTATAAATTTAGGTTAAATTTTTATAAAATCCTTCAAAATATTTTTTAGAGGTTCCTTGTGAAAACCCTTTCTCGCGCTTTTCGTGAAGTTTGCGAAACTCAACCAATAAGACATATAAGAATTTGTGGTTCTAAAAAATTGATGGCAAAATTTGCATGTATTAGAGGGCATGCAGAGCCAGAAGGGCTATCATAAGTCTTGTCAAAATAGGTTTACACCCGCCCGAGACCTTCCTTGTCTTTGGGCTTTCGCCAACTGAATAACACTTTTTTTGTTAAGTAATAGAAACAAAACAATCCCAAATACCTATGTAAACAATAAAATAGTACATAAAATTTATATATATTAATAATTTTTTTGTGAAAATTATAAAAGTTATAATTTTTAAATTTATTTGACTCTCTCTTGCCTAATGAACTAGAAAGTTATATCCTTTACTGGCCAAAATAAAGAGCCAGAAGAAAACTAAAAACACCTTGGACGGCAATAGCCACTTGCTTGATGAATTGATGGTTGTACTTCGTTTTTTTTTTTTTTTAACTTCTACATTAAAAATCATATTATCTACAAGACCACTGCTCTAATGGTCTTTTATTCCCTTCTTCTATTTGTTTTGCTAAAGCACTTTTCCTCCTTTATTTTTTGTCTTAAACATTCAAGTTGCGTTAAATTGATGCTGGTTGATGCAAAAATTAGAAAGGCAGATCAGTACTTTTCTTCTTGTTTAAGGGATTTGCATGCCTCCAATCTTCTAAAAAAATTAAATAAGTAAATTTATGAAAAACATAATTTTTTATACAAAGATTCATTAATTTAATAAAAAAGTTATACACTTATTTCTTTTTTAAATTAAAACCTTTAAAATTGAGGGAATTCATATTCCTCCTTGAGAAAGAAAGGAAAAACCTGCGGAGTTGTTCTTGTTTTCACAATTCAATATTTTAAAGAACTTTAGTTCAATATTTTAAATTGAGAGATTTTTATAATATTGCATGTAATTTAATTGCATGAAATGCAGCACACACGATAAATAACTGGTTAATATGTGATTGATGTCGCATGTCATTGAAATTGAAATATATACATATATATATATATCTCAAAATAATTGATTAATTTTAAATCATTAAAAACTACGATTTCAATAGATTGCATCATATAAAAATTATTCTTTTTTTGTCAATAAAATAATTAATTCAGCTCGAGATGTAACATTTTTTCATGCTACACCGTGAAACAATCTTTAAATTTTTTTTTTATATATTTTTCTTCCCATGGTCGATGGGAATAAGAATTTTTTTTTTCCTGAATGTTTATAAGTATTTGAGTAACATTATATTAAGAAAATTGCAAACCGTCACTGACCATAGATTTACCAAGATTTGAGTTCAAAATCAGGAAGGGTGATGAATGCACGCCACACTGGACAAGAGTGAATTTATCTACTTCAACACTGACCTCCTCTTCCATTCTCTATATATAGGCCTCGTTCCCTCATAAGCCTCCATGAGCTGCTAGCTTGATCCTGTCTCAACCTTCTAAAGCAAGCTCTTGCAAGAGCCCGATTCCTCCTTCAGTTTTTCCTATCTCTCTGGCTTTTATGTGTGCATGTCTGCTAGCTACCTGCTTGTATTTAACAGCCAATACTGTTCAGGCAGTTTAGATCTATATGATGATTTTGCATTGATTAATTAATGTTTACTTATGGATGATGCATAAATGGGGGAAGGGAGCTTTCTTCAGTCCACTAATGGGTGGCAGTAGGATTTAATTAGCTGCCGACTCATTCATCCAAATACTGAGTGAAGATACTTAGTAAATGAGTGAATGATGCGGGAGATAAATTGAATCTTAAGCTTCCTGTGCTTGGACTGAAGGGAGCTCCCTCCTTCTCTTTCTCTCTCTATATTTGGACTGAAGGGAGTCCCTTGCTCCCTCTCTCTCTCTCTCTTGTTTCTTCTCATTTCTCCATTTCTATTAATTTGGAATATATGCATGCACTGCCCTCGAAGAGAAGAAGCATAACATATAGATATGTGGCACTTCTTCTTCGAAGGCCTTCATCAGGTAATGGCTGCTTAGTTCCTGACCCCTTTTTGCTGTGCATATATAGTGCATCAACATTTAACCTTTTCAAAACGACAAAAAGGGTGCTTTCCATGAATGAAAGTCTTCTTTTGATTCAAGGTACGTGGTTCTTGCACTTGCATCGTCTTATAAAGCTCTATTATAGTTCTTCTTTGAAGCTTTCTCTTCAACAATAGTTATTCTAAGGTGTAGTAGGCTGTCTCAACAAGCTGAGATCAATGATAGGGTTTTCTTTTTTGTTTTTTTTTTTCTTTTTTGAATTGCTGCTAAAATGGGAATTTACTGCAGAACTTGTTGATATTACAGGCAAAGCAACAGATGAGAGATAGAAGAGAAGAGCTCCAAATTAAAGATGGCGAATTTGTTGTTGGGTGTATCAACCTTTTGCACAACAACTTCCTAGACATGGATGGATGTCTCCATTATAATTACCAACATATCCTCGTGCCTTGTTCCTTGTTCTACTGATCACTCTGGAATACATACTGCATGTTCAAGCAAGAATCTGACGGCCATCACTTTTTAATCATGTTTCCTGTTTATTTTCAAGATCATAAATGCTTTTTCCAGCAATCTCCAGGATGCGTGCTACTCTTTCTTTTCCCCTTTTCCATTTGATTTTTGAGCACCACTTTCTACACGTGTGAAAAAAATGATAATAGCCATGTCCGAAGTGGACGGGGTTTTATCCTACCATTAATAGATGACAGGATATAGACGACGGACGTGAGT
The DNA here is from genome assembly GCA_026873985.1 of Saraca asoca. Lineage (NCBI taxonomy): Eukaryota > Viridiplantae > Streptophyta > Magnoliopsida > Fabales > Fabaceae > Saraca > Saraca asoca. The sequence continues at coordinate 11,119 of JANHAO010019834.1, forward strand.
GATGCATCACTATGAGATGGTAAAATTGAGTGAAAATATTGTAACGTGGGGTAGCTATTCTGTTGTAGGTTTTTTTTTTTTGTTGTGTTTGAATTGGAAAACATTATTAATTTGGAGAATGGATCTTCTTATTCTCCTTTTTAAAGTAAATTTAAAGAAATAGGTAGATAAATTACTTTTATTGAAATGGTAACGTGGGGTAGCTATTCTGTTTTAGTTTTTTTTTTTTGTTGTGTTTGAATTGGAAAACATTATTAATTTGGAGAATGGATCTTCTTATTCTCCTTTTAAAGTAAATTTAAAGAAATAGGTAGATAAATTACTTTTATTGAAATGGTGGATCTTGTTAAAAAAAAAGATAAAAAATTGTTTTTATTTAAAAAAATAAAGAAGATGCAAAAAAAAAAAGAGATGATTCAATTGATTATTTTGACCTCTTGGTCTACAGTGAATGTAATTTGTAATGATTAACCAAAACCTTGTGAGTTCTTTGTTACGTTTAAATAGATGAGAAAACGCCATCGCTAGATTTCGCGAGTCTCTTTACCATTTGTGCAGAGCCAACAGCCTGGGTTAAAATTGATCATTGCTTCATCTTTAACCAACACAAGAGCCAAAGTCATTCGTCAGTGTTACAAAACTGATTTTAATAATTAAATGTAATCATTAAAATAAGTATGGGAAATCTCAACGTGCTATTTCCCTATTGGTCCGTGGCTGATTAAATGCAATATCATGTGCGGTGATTGAAGTTGAGATTTAAAGTTTGATATCCCTTTATTCTATGGGGCCTAGATGTTCAAGCGTTAGACTAAGAGAAGTTTAAATTGTTTGCTATAATCATAATTGTTATCACCCCAAGATATAATGAAAGTCACACAATCTTCATCGGCCATTTTCGAATCCGTGTGCTCCTACCATTTTTTGCACACAATTTCCTCAACGCATTCAATGCTGAACTTATAATCTGAATGATATGACAATAATAAGATTATCATCGTGAAATCGACTATCAAGTCTGGTATTAGTACCAGGCCATAGATCAAGAAGCACACTGCTACTATTTGATTATTTATTTTCTTAATTTTTTAGAAAAAATATTTCATTGTTCTATTTTTATTAGCTTTTTATAGTACTTGGTGCGGGCAAGAGTAATTATCACAAGCCCTGTGTATCTTCCATGTTTATGTTCTCTCTAACGTTGTACCAAGCCAAGAAATAATGTAGTTGCTCAAGCAAATTTATTGATGTGGTTGATTTTCATGGCTTACTTTAAATTAAATCATTGGTCAATTGCACCTCCATATTGAAAGCAGGTCAATCCTAAGATATCATAAAGAGTTGAAATGATCAAACATCCCAAGACATGCCCGTCAATACACCGCATAGAAGCATCCTGATCACGAGCAAACCTTAAAACCTTATCTCTTGATTTTTAGAACTAACAAAACACTAAGTATCCAAATGTTTACCTTTCCATGGACGTCATTTTATATGACCATCTAGCTATAAAAATAATTGAATTTAGTGACAGTTTTAGTCATTTAGTTCATTTAGCGGCAGTTTTGGACATTTAGCGATGCTATTAGCGGCGGTTTAGTGATAGAGGTTACTAAAATCGATGCTAAATGCACAACTAAGTAAAGGGACATGTGTTTGACTCTAATGGAAAGTAATACAAAGGCATTGTATTTTGCATGACTAAAGCGTAATACTGGCAAAAAAAAAAATAGAAAACGAGCCCTTTGGATTGTGCATAGCAAACTCTCGTTCTGTCTAGAATTGGTCACGCTGCACAACAAACTCTTGTTCAGCCAAATCCAGATCAGTCACGCAGGTAATGATTTATTTTCACTGTTCCGTCTTTGCTTCTCTCAGTCTAATGCATGCATTTGAATGTTGAGTGTTTGACTATCAAACATAGCAAGAAATTCTAAGAGGCACAGAGT
>JANHAO010019835.1:0-13075 GCA_026873985.1 Saraca asoca
CTCATCTCCAACGAGATAAGGGCAAGATCCAAGCTTATTCCACATTTTTAGTTTAATCTAACTCATATTATCTGGGACCTACAGTGTGTAAGTAAATAACTTACCTCCATGGAATCTTCTTTACACAAAGTAGATAGTCAAATGGAATTGAAACCTGCCTTTTATTCAAAACCAAACCAAACAAAGATATAAAATAAACACCAGGTCCAATTAAGTTACACTAACTGATGAACATAATTTATACATATTTTATATCTCCTATGTACTTATTTTTTTGTCATGTTTATATGCTTAATTGGATACTTGCAATTGATTTTGTGGTTTGCTTAGTTTATGTGCTTAATTAAATTAATTCAATAATTTGACACTATTTTAGACTATTTCAGGTTTTTAGGTGTATCTTGAGTTCTAGACTTTAGTGTTAGCTAATTATAATGTCTTTGGAAAGCTAAGAGAAAGAATTAAAAATGTCGTGAAGAGTCCCAAGCCTAGTTCAGTTGTTTTCAAAGTTAAATGAAGCCAAGAAATTAAAATAAAGTGTTATCCTACAACCCAGAATCAATTTTGGTATTCTCATCATAATTGGAGCTCCATTTCTCATTTTAGTGCAAACTAAAGCCAATAAGGTATCTAAGATTTGTCCCCTTAATTTTCATGAAGAGCTTAAGGTTAAACTAGACCATTTTTACTAAGTTACATGGTTATGGACTTAAGTGTCAAATTTTGTTATGGGTTGCATTACTATAAAAAGCTTTTAATTTTTAACCCATAACCTGAGCTAAAAATTAATTTTTATGCAAGGTTAAGGCCTTTAGACTTCTAAAAGGTGAAGATACATTTCATATAAAGGGACCCATGTCCAATTTAGTCTCCTTCTAGCTCTAGTCTATAGCCCAAGTATAGGTAGTATAGTGAGCTCTGCAAGGGAAAGATCACTAGTCCTAATTAGATTTTCTCTTCTTCTTTATTTTTACTTTTATTTTTACATTAATGTGTAGATCAACTCCTACTTTAACCTAAAAGAAATTCTACATCAATTCTTTTGTTAATTGTAAGACCTTCTTCTATTGTCACCTTATCCCTAATTTGATTCTCTTGATTCTCTATTTAAATGCCAATTATTTCTTTGGATAATTGATTAACATAGCCATATAATTAATTATTCATTGTAATTTACTACTAACTAAATTTCTATAAGCAATTTGTTTGTTTCTAGCCATTTGGTTAGAGTAGCAATAGGTTTTGATTTGCTATTGGGGTAAACTAATTTTCCAAAAGAATTGGAGATAACTAATTGGTCTGCTACTGGGATAAATTGATTAATTAGTCTTGGTATTTTTAGATCTTAATGCTATTGGTGAATTGGTTAAGGTATTAGGCTTCAATCAATTCAGTAATAAGGGTTAATCAGGTATTAGGCTTGGTTGGCCAATTTAGGGAGAAATTAGCAAGATTCAATTAGGTGTTGGGCTTAATTAGATTCTTGGCTAAGTGGTCAAAGAGGGAGTAAAGTGTTAGTGTCAATGATCAATCACAAAATTAATTGCAAGAGTCCCTTAAATTGAAGCCTTGCTCCATTAGATTTCCCTTGTCCTTGCTTCTATTTTGCTTATGCTATAACTATTTCTAGTTAGTTGATCACCAAACCCTCTACATTTCCTACTATTAACACACTAAAATAAAACACCTATCTCTGTGGTTCAACCAAGACTCACCAATGCTATAAGTTCGAATAGTTTACTATTATCTTTGTCGATCTTGACGGCCATCAAATTTTGACGTCATTGCCAAAGACTGGTTGATTAATTTCTTATGTGTTTTTAGTTGTATTTATTATTAGGATATTAGTATTATTAGTTGGCTTCAATTTTAGTATATTATCCCCTATTTTCACCAGTAATTGTGCATAGTTTCCCTAATTTTCTAGTTTTTCCAACAAAGACTAGCAACAAAATTTTCTATGGAATTTGGAGCTCAAATTTGGCATGCTACTAATTTTCCTTTTTGATCAGGGTTTGTGGCAAAGGCTTTTCCACAAACCCTAAGCTATTGTTGCCAAATTCCATCATTTAATATGATTTTTCAATTGTTTTAGTATTTTTAAATTATCTTACTAATTTTTCTATTTTAGTTCTTTCAATTTTTTATTTTTTGCTAAGTCCTTTAGTGCATGACTCTTTCCTCTCATTATTCTAAGCTAATATATGATCCAAAAATTGAAAGAACCTTTTAGAATTTGAGAAGGAAGAGTAGACACCGATTTGGACCATTTCAGGATTTTGTATCAGCTTTAGCTTCAACACCTTCCTCCCCTAGTTTAGGCATTACAATAGACCTACTCTCTAAAAGTTTATCTTCTTATTCATAATTGGAAAATATGATAGCCAATCAAAAGACCTTGAAGGAGTTGGCTGCTCCAAACTTCAATCAACAGTCATTATGCATAAACTATCCTAAGATTGATGCAACATTTAAGCTGAAATATGGACTGATACACTTGTTGCCTACATTTCATAGTCTGACTTGAGAAGATACTCACAAGCATCTGAAGGAATTTCATATGGTCTACTCAACCATTAAGCCTCAGGGAATTTCATAGCGGCTAATTAAACTAAAAGCCTTTTCCTTCTCACTAGCTAATTTAGCTAAGGACTAGCTCTATTACCATCTTCCTACTTCCATCAACACATGGCCTAAGATGATTAGACTCTTCTTGGAGAGATACTTCCCTACTTCTAAAGCTACCAATATAAGGAAAGAAATTGTAGCATTAGACAATTGGATGGAGAGGCCTTGTATGAGTATTGGGAGAGATTCAAGAGATTGTGTGCTAGCTATCCATATCACCATATCAATGATAGCTCTTGATCCAATATTTTTATGAAGGTCTCCTCTCTATGGACAAAAGTATGATAAATGCTGCAAGTAGAGAAGCATTGGTAGATAAAACCCCTAATGCTGCAAGGATGCTTATAGTAAACATGGCAGCTAATTCATAATAGTTTGGAAGCATATTAGATTATATAGTGAAAAAGGTTAATGAGGTGTACATCTCCAATCTGAAGAAACAAATGACAGACCTCACTTTAATAGTTCAACAATTACAATAGACCATAGGACAGAAACAAAAGGAAAAAATTTTGTGGAATTTGCTCAGTCTCTGGACACAACACTAAGACATGTCCTACCTTCTTTGACTAACCCTTTCCACCACCAAGTTCAAGAAAAGGGTAGATTTCTAAAAAATAGCAAAGGATTTCCAACTCATACCTAACATGCATATAACGCATACTCTAATGCATATAACCTTGGCTAGAGAGATCATCTTAATCTAAGATATGGAAATTAGGTTAGGCAATGGAATCCTTTTCAACAAGCTACATTTCAAACCATGCAGCAAAATCAAAACATGTAGCAGAGTCAAACCATGCAACAGTAGAACCAAAATTCATCTTAAGCAAAGGCAATTGAAGAATTGATTGAAAATATAGCTCAAAACAACCTACAAAAAACAATTAAAGCAAGACAAAAACACCATATTTCAAACTCTAGATACCAGAATGACAAATCTAGAAACACAAGTTATAAGCAAATTACTCTCCCAAACAGTCCTAAACCCTAGAAAGAATGTTAATGCAATACTACTAAGGAATGGCAAAGAAGTGGAGGCCAAAGTTGAGCACCAGATTTAGTGAAGAAAAAAAATATTTTAGAGCAAAAAGAGGCAGAATCTACTGAACAAAATGGTGGTACTTAATTAGTTTTAATTTTCCCACCTGATTTCTTCCTTGGTAGATTGGTAAAGCACAACAAAGAAGACTAAAAGAAAAACATCTTGGAAACTTTCAGGAAAATAGAAGTAAACATACCACTATTGGATGTGATCAACCAGATTCCTTGATATGCAAAGTTTCTAACGGAGCTATACACCACCAAGAAGAAATTAAAGGATAATAAAAAAATAAAAGTGAGAGAGAATGCTTCTATTGTCATCTAAAAGAAGTTGCCATGAAAATGCAAAGATCCAATGTAAGATGTTGATGTTGATGTTGATGTTTCTAAATCAATTGTCAGATCAAAATCAATTTCAGCAAGTAGTAAGAAATTCAGGCAGTTGAATATGAGTTTTGGAGTTCATAGGTGGCAAGCAAATTTTATAGCACTAAGAGTTCATGATCCTAGTTAAGAAGAACCAATAGACAATTGAGTCAATGACATTAAACAAATGCATTTCTTAGGAGGCAACCTAAGCATTTTTTCTCTTACATTCTCTCTTTTATTTTAATTGTACATGCTTTTGTTGTTGATTTTGTACTTGCAATGAGGAAAATGTAAAATTTAAGTGTGGAGGAGATTTTAGGATTGAATTGTTTTGCATTTTGCTTTCTTTATGTGAAAGAAAAAAATTTGGAAAAAAAATTTATTTGTTTTGCACATTTATGTGTTTTTTTAATGATGATGAGTTTTTTTAAGCTTTGTGTAAGTAGCAATTGATTTTAATGGTTGTATGGCAAAATTGAATAAATTTTCTTGCCTCTTCATTCTTGAATTTAATTAGCATAGTGATGAAGTTTGAAATGTCTGTAGATTGATTTCAGTAGACATATAACTTGTGAGATTTTGAGTCATTTTTATCAAGTTGCTCTTCTTTCTTGTGTGTGATTTTCTTTCAAGAAATTGTTATTCTTGAACTTGCTTTGAATCTTTTTTAGATTACATTATCACATGCATGAAAGAATATGATTAAGGAATTTCTTTGATTGAACCACTTTTGCCCTTTTCAGCTAACCTTGCAATGTACCATTATTGAGCCCCATTGAGCTTAATTGCCCTTTTTCTTGTTATGTAGCCTATTGGAAAGCCAAGCCTTGAACGTCTTTACCTTTTCCTAACCTTAGGGATTAGTAAAGCATTTAATTCATTAATGGGATGTGTTCTTGAACAAATGTGGGGGTGTGCTCATTGTTTGGTGAAAAGACAATTGTGATTCATTTCAATGGTCAAGAAAAGAAAAGAAAAAAATGGAAAAAGTGAAAAAAGAAAAGATGAAAAAGATCTCAATGCAATTCAAGAGAAAAAAGAAATTGAATTTGAAATAATAAGAAATTTTCAAAAAGAAAGAGATTAAAATAAAAGAAAATGAAAAACTGAAGAATTGCTCCTTTGTTGGTTTGGATCTATGCCATAATTCTCTATTTGTCTCTTTGGTTTTGCACTTTCATATGCTTATCATTCCTTTCCTCCCCTTTTTCCCTTTGCCACATTACAACCTAGTGAATTACTTTTAATTTGTGCTATGCATGTAGTTTAAGTAATTAAGATTAGATGATAAGAAAGCTTATGGTAGTGCATTTTCAAGGATTGAAATTGAGTGAAACACATTTCCATCTTAAACACAAAGACAGTTGCATAGAGAGCTTACATTATGAGGGTCTACCAAGTTAATCTACTTGCCTTCTAAATGAAATTGCTTTGCTAGTTGATTTTAGGTTTTGAGTTGTCAAGAATGTGCTTCATGAGATGCTATGTCCCCTAAAATTTTGGTTGTCTCCTTGCTTTTGGATTTACATTCTCATCATTGTTGAAATGTTAGTGTTAGACTTTTTGTTTTCAGTCTAGTTTAATTTTATTTTAGTGTCTTGCCTGAGGATGTAAAAGAGCTAAATGTGGGGGAATTTGAAGAACACAATTTATACATATTTTATATCCCTTTTATACTTATCCTTTTGTCATGTTTATGTGCTTAATTGGATAATTGTAATTGATTTTGTGGTTTGCTCATTTTTTGTGCTTAATTGAATTAATTCAGTAATTTGGAACTCTTTTATGTTGTTTTAGGTTTTTGTGTGCATCTTGAGTTTTATATTTCAATTTTTGTTTATTCTTATATCTTTGGAATGCTAAGAGAAAGATCTAAAAGTGTTATAAGAGTCATAAAGCCCATTTCAACCATTTCAAAGGTAAAAAAAAAACAAAACTTGAAAGCTAAATTAAAGTGCTATTTGCAACCTAGAACCAATTTTGGTACTTTTATAATAACTAGAGCTCCATTCCTCATTTTAGTTCAAATCTAAATCTACAACTTTCATGAAGGGCTTGTGGTTAAACTACACCGTTTTCACTAAGTTACAAGGTTGTGAACTTAAGTGTCAAATTATGTTACTAATTAGACTACTCTGGAAAGCAATTTTGGTTATTGACACATAAGTTGAGCTAGAAATTAAATTTTTATGTAAGGTTAAGGCCATTAGACTGCTGAGAGGTGAAGCTACATTTCATATGAAGGGATTGACATCCAATTAAGCCTCCTTCTAGCCCTAATCAATAGCCCAAGTAGAAGCAATGCAGTGGGCTCATATAAAAGCTCAACTGAGCCACAATTGTAATAGTTTTTAGATTCATTTCATTTTTTCATTACTTTTATGAAGTGGAGGAGCTTTGCTAGGGCTAGAACACCAGCCCTAATTCTTCTTTATTTTTGCTTTCATTTTTACTTTAATGTGTAGCTAGACTCTTGCTTCAATCTAAGGAAATTATACATTAATTCTTTTATTGATTGTGAGACTTGATTCTATTGTCAATTTATTCTTAGTTTGATTCTCTTGATTCTATATTTTAAAGCCAATTATTTCTTTGGATGATTGATTAAGATGGCCAGTTAATTAATTTTACATTGGGATTTCCTACTATCTGAATTTGTATAAGCAATTTGTTTGTTCATGGTTGTTTGGTTGGAAAAGCAACATGATTTTAATTTGTTGCTAGGGTAAATTGATTTTCCTAAACAATTGGGGGTAATTAATTGGTTTACTGCTAGGGTGGGCTTAGGTGGCCAATTTAGGGAGAAATTACCAAGATTCAATCAAATGCTAGGCTTAATTAGATTCTTGGCTAAGCAGCCAAAGAGGGAATAAAATATTAATGTCAATGATTTGTCATAGAATTGATTGAAAGAGCCCCTTAGATTGAAGCTTTGCTCCATTAGATTTCCCTTTTCCTTTTTTTTTTGTTTTGCTTATGCTATTACTATTTGTCTAATTACTGTTTCTAGCTAGTTGATCACTAAACACCCCTTGATTTCCTATTGTGTTCACAGTAAAATAAATCACTAGTCCTAAAGTTTGACCTAAACTCACCAATGCTCTAAGCTTGTGTAGTTTAGTATTATCTTTGCCAATTTCACTAGTCGTTACTCACATAAAGGCGTCTACTCATGAATTCCTAAAAAAATTAATTAAATAAAAAAATGAGGATAATAGCAAGCCAACAATACATGAAAAGATAGCAACACATGGTGTAGTAAGGACCAACAAAACAACATTACATGATTAAATGAACTTAATATATGAAAAAAGAAAATGGAAATAAAACATGACATGATCTTCTCTCACCCTCAGAACAGAAACACCAAAAATTTTAATCAAACAAAGCATAACATGATCTTGGACTCTAAATGCATACCTTAGTTAAATTTTCTTGTAGTTCCTAAAGGTGTTGACTGGGATGTTCATGACATCTGAATCAAAATCAAAATAAATTTCAATAAGCTTATTATCTAGGTGTCAGACCAACAAACACTAAAGAAATAATGAAAGCACAAAAAAAAAGGAGACTTTGATAGCAAATTCATGGGAAAAAATTTGCAAAAATAAAAAATAAAATAAAAATAAAAGAAGCAAACATTCCTAAAAACCAAACAAGAATTTATCAAAACCATGAATAAAATTTTTTTTATAAATGGTAACAAAAGTTCTCAAGGAACCTACTACAAGATGACTGTGATCAACATATTCAAAAATAAGGAAGCAAATAGCTCACTACAAGAAGATATGAAGCAAACAATATTTCGCCAATCAAAAATTTCATCCTAAAATGGTGATGACCATCTTCTTTGTTATTTTTTCCGATGTATATCTATTTTGATATGACAAGATCTCTGAGCATAATTTCAATAATCGACCAAAGGCAAAAAGGGTTTGCCAGATCTCTATAAGGAAGTTGTATTTGATTGGTCTGACCTTAATTGGAAACCTATATGTAGTGATAAGGGAAACTAAGCCATTAAGCTAACTAATAGGGGGAGTTGGCAAGTAGTGTAGGCATTTGCCTAAATTGTTATCATCAATTACTTTAGTGACACTAGCTATAACACTAGTAACGATAATGAGAATACATGTTAAGTTTAAGAAGAAATGTCAGTAACAGTTGCTTTTTCGTAATGCAAATTTTAATTGTTTAGAAAGCATCATTTTCAATACTAATTAATATTGTGTTGCCTACGTCAATGGGTCACCAGTTATATTGGATGAGTGGCCTATATCGGATGTCCCACCATTCAACGACTTGCATTGCCTTTCCTTATGTTATTTTTGGTTCAATGGAATAGAATGAGAATGAATAAAAAGTTTGTTTGGTTTACACTATAGAAATGTCCATTCCTTAGGGAATAATCATTCCATTAAATAATAGAATCTCCACTCCATCACAGAAGTAATTGAATGGGTCATTCCATCATTCATGGATTGGACCTTTACACCCTTATCCCTTGCATCTTTCATATATTTCAAAATTGTTCTTATATTAATAAATAATAAAATCATGTCATCTTTTCAATACTTTTACTATAAAAATATTTTTTATAATTATTTTTTTAATAATAGAATTTAAAATAAGATATTTGATATCATTTATAAATTAAATATTATTTATTATACAAAATTATTTAATATTAAATAAAAATCAGTGAATTAAATTTTATTTATTGATATAAGATGAGTTAAAATTATGAAAAGAAAACTAGTATACTTGAAGCAAAAAATAGAATAAAATGCTATGTTACTTGAAAATTGAAGCATTGCACGTTTTTTTATTGTTTTTAGATAAATATTTTATTATATTTAGTTATAATGATAATTGTAATGTATTATTATTTTTATTTTATTTCTATAATATTTTATTGTATCAAATATAAAAATTGAATAGAATGACTATACTAAATATAATTATAGAATGGTCATTCCTTTTCATTTCTATTTTCATTCTCATTTCATTCCATCAAACAAATCATGACATTAAGATCCTAATTCTCGCTTTTGGCCTAAATACCATAGAATCACCCTTTCTACAAACACCAAAAAATAATATGCTTTTTTATTAAAATATTTTTTTGCTGAAAATATTTTCCTATATCACACATCTTTCGCGAGAAGAAAGGACCTTTTAACGTCATCACTTTTTCCCGGAACAATCTCACTTTCGTTCGTAAGATATGATTGTACACAACTAAGAATTAAAAACAAAGAAAAACTAGAATGACTGCAGCGCAAACATTACGTATAATCAGTACATAGAAGGTATCATTTATTTAAAGGTATATATATATATACACACACACACATGCACACACTCATTTTGTAGTTTAAAATTGTACATATGTGACACTTGTTAAAAACACGTGAATAGGGGTTGCATTGGGTAGAATAAGATAGATCAGCATTTTTTACCGGTGATAAAATAGACACTTGTCTCATATCCTATTATTGATGACAAAATTCATCCCATATCCATGTCCCATGAGATCAACATTTTCTTATCACATGTCTTATTATCAATGATAAAATAGACACTTGTCCAATACCTCATTATCAAAAACAAAATCTATCACATCTTCATATCCTACTAAAAACAAAGCTCCATAGAGAATTTTTAAAAATGATACAAAAATAAGAAATTTAAGAAAAATGTAAATCTCGAAATGAGGTACTAAAAATTCACATGTAATTACAAAATAATCTCAAGTACAAACAAATAAAACTCTAAATTGACATATAATCAACAATTATTATAAATTTATTATCTCAAATTGAGATATTTCAGTATAATGTAATTATTTTGTGATATTTTATACATATAAAATATAAAAAATTGATAAGTATTTAATTTGAAAATACTTAAATATTCTTATTTAAAATGTATTACATATTACAAAGTAAAAATAAAATAATATTTTTTAATCTCGAGGCAAGACAAGAGGGTTTATGGTTTTTGCCCCTTTCCCAAAATTTGGAACAAGGCAAACTTTTGTCCCATCCCCATGAGACAAAAAATCACCTCATCCCACACTGCACATGAAGGTTGGGCAAAAAAAAAAATCAAATTACAAAAAACTAATTGAATTAAACTAAAACAAGCAATTAAAGCTAGTTAAAATTAATATATGATTTGTGTTGACGATGGAATCTAGTTTTAGGTCCAAACTCCAGCCAACAGAAGATTCTTTTGAGATCTCAAGTTGTTAACTGGTTCAAATATAGAAAATCAACAAACACACAAAAGAGGAGGGAAGAGCAGCAAGAGAACACAAAAGTTTAACGTAATTCGGCCAAATTCGGATGGCACCGGACCCTACGTCCACGGTAATGTATTAATTAGAAAATATTTCTACAGAGTTTCAATATACAGGCCTCCTCCTCTTTGCAATTCATCTCCTTCCTATATTTATAAAGGAGAAGAGGTTACAATTATAATTTTACATGCAGCAAATCTATTACATCAGTATTTAATGTACAAGACTTGAACAGACAGACTAAATCCTGAAATTTGGCTACTATAGATTGCCTCCTGCAAGTGGGCCCTGTGTGTTTGCTAGGCAAAATGTGAATTTGTCTTTTGTCTAGCGAGCTCCCAGGTTGCTAGTCGTGCCTTGCTAGCCAATTCCTTTGGTTTGGAAGTGTCAATCCTCGGATTGGTGAGCTTAAGCTAGTTCTATCAGGAATGAGCTCGAGTTAAGGAGGTCGCTCTGTGTTGCGAGCTGGAGGTGTAGTGATCTGAGTACTTCTCGAGTTAGGTCTTTGCTGCACTTGGGCTGTTTGCTGGTCCATCAAAGACAATCTGAAGTTCACCCATAACATAAGCCCCTAACTCTCAGCTTGCTTTGCAGGCCTAGAGTTGAAACTTTGTGGCCTCCGTTCGATCAAAGTCCTCTCTGAGACCGGTGTTTCATCTTTCTTTATTTTTCCACATTCGATAGGGCAAACTTTTGTAGCTTGCGATGATGAGCTTAGATAGCCAATTGGCCTAACATTTTCGAACACAATAGTCATAAGCAATGCCTTTCACACATGTCGCATGAACCATCAATGTAAGAACTGTACATAATCAGAAGGTCGCATGAGAGCTAAGAACAATCAGTCACATGTGAGCTGTGAACTAGAACAATGTTATTTGCCTTGGGCAAATAATTAGGTCATCAATTCCTTACACTTCAGTGAGCACATGGCTATGCTAGCGTTGAGTGTTTAAGAGTACCTCCACACCTCAGTGAGCACACAGCTACGCTGGTATAGTGAGTGTTTTTTAGTGCTCAGTGAGCATGCAGTTGTGCTAGCATAGTGATGTTTTTTAGTGCCTCTGTACCTCAGCGAGCACGTAGCTACACTGGCCTAATGAGTGTTTTTTAGTGCCTCCACACCTTAGTAAGCACGTAATTACGCTGGCATAGTGAGTATTTTTTAGTGCGTCTGCACCTCAGCGAGCACGTAGCTGTATTAGCATAGTGTTCGTCAATTCATCTCCAGAATGAGCTTTTGGGGGGCCTCAACTAGACCAAAAGTCATGGTTGGCATAAAGTTATACAAGAGACTTTAAGAATTGGCTGCATGCAAGTTGCAGAAAATGTGAACACTACATAACGGAGGGCGAAATGAAGAGATGAAGACAATAACATTAAGTCAATCAACAAACAACTTCCAATAGAGCAGAAAGAGGCATTTAACATTTACACTTGAAATTAAGATATATTGCTAATGTCTGACTCAGACTGAGCCCCCTAACTCTTGGCCGCTGCAACGATGAGAAGGCGGGGACTGTTGCTTCATGGGTCACACCACATATTCCCTTAGATGACCCCTTTTAATCAGGTCCTCGATCACGTCCCTGAGGGTCGGATAGTTCAAGGTGCCATGACTAGCCTCATGGTGTTAGGCACAGAATTCTTCATGGTTTCTTCATCTATAAGGGATCCTAGAGGGCACGGGCACCACAAAGTCTTCTTTGTCCCTTTCTGTCATGAAGATCCTATCTTGGGAATCTGATAGGATGTTGTACTACTCATAATGATCCAAGTGCTAAGGTCGCTCACCTCTAGGTCTTTTGGACTTCCTCGCAGTCTGTTCGACAGAGTGACCATCTTAATCCATATCACCCCTCCTCTTGGTGTGGGAGGAACCAACATTTCCATTCCTCTTATTAGACTCTTTCGAGCTGAAGGTCTTTTCCCATTTAATCTGCTTAGCCGCTCACTCATAGAACTCGGTGAGGTCCTTAATCAGGGACTTGTACAGACTCTTGTATAACTTTTCATCTTTGCGAAGTCCTACAAAGATTGTCACCAGCATGGTTTCCTCGAATGGATTCTCCATTGAATTGGCTTCGAGCCTGAATCTAGCGATATAGTCCTTTAGTGACTCGTGCTTGTGCTGGATGACCATTGAGAGATGATAGGGGTCACAAGTTGTCTCTTTAGTGCTTGATACTAGCTAATGAATTTCTATTGGCAGTCTTCCCAACTACAAATGGAGTTAGCGGGGAGGCTTTTAAACCAAGCCCAAGGTACACCTCCCAAAGTGGCTGGGAACACTCCGTACTTGATCAAGGGATTAGTCATTTGTAAGTGCATCTGAACATTAAATGCGTCCAAATGATCATAAGGGTCAGAGTCCCCATTGTACAATGGAATCATAGGGACCTTGAGCTTGAGGGGGAGAGTTTGAGTTTCAATCTCCTCAGAGAGTAGTGACCTTTCCTTATAATGAGATTGATCACTCAGAGCTTGAAGGCATTCCTCCAGTTGAGTTATTTTTTGAAATAGCTCTCCAACCAATGGATCTCATGCCCCAAATTGTTAACTAGATGATTGTTGGATCCTTTGGTCTTCGTGGTCGCAGGAGTTGTTGTTAGTCTGATAGGTGCCCTAGGGCTAATGTGATTGAACTCTATTGTATCTATGACTATACATTTTGTATTGATTTGATAATAAAGGTTGATTATTCATCTTATATTGCTTTCATTGTGCATT